>VYZT01029943.1:14739-26104 GCA_013400735.1 Pomatostomus ruficeps | reverse complement strand
TAAAACTTAAAATTTGCTGACATATGAAACATATGTTCTAGAGAACTTTTCTGAAAGTCAATCTCATGAGATGCTAGTCACAAAAATTCAGTAGCTTTCTTACTTCAGCATGTTTGAAAAGTGATTTATCTTCATGAATAGATAAGTATACTTTCAAGTATTATACTTTTTGATTTTTCTTTAAAGTTCTCCTGAGAAAATTAGCATTATTTTTGCTCTGAGTCAATCAAAACCGTGAATATGACTCACAGTGAAGTGTCATGAGCATTGTATTAGGAAGGATCATTGCCTTTCTGTAGTGGTACCGATTAACTAAGCAGCCAAAATCAGAGACATATTCAACTCCCAAAGACTTGTCAAAGATACCTACAGGATACAATCTTTATTTACTTTTGTAGAGTAGTTAGTAGTGTGATTACATCAAGGAAATAATCATACTCCATTAGGAATAATATTGTTTCTTCATATTTCTGTATTTCCCATTTGCAAATTGCTTAATTTATTTTGCTTTCTTCAGTAATATTAATATTCATGCCTTCTTTGCCAAATATAACATTCATAACAATACTTCAATAGTTCTGAATCCCACAGATTTATTATGTTGGGGTGTTGTCTCTCTTGCAAAACCTGTTGTTTATGCTATTTGCTTTTTTCCCCCCAGATCATTATTAAAGATACAAAATAAAACAAGATCTTACACTGATATGCTGGACAATGAATTACAACTAAATTTGTGTCATTTATGTTCATCCTGTGTGAAGATTTCTGAGCAAGGCTTCAAGCCACTTGTAACATCTCTTGTTCAGGATATGAGATTCCTTCTCAGTGACAAATTTTCATATAAAAAGTGGTATTAAATTCAGGTATTTGTTATCTCCTTGAAGTATAAAATAATTTTCCTCACAATGCAGCCTCAGTGTAGAGACTGATTGACTTCAATTTAAATTATAATTTATTATGCTGGAGTGTCACAATTTTGGATTTTCACTGTGCTTAATCATGAATAGTTTCAGTCTGTCCAGAGTGACTGTAAAAAAATTCTGTGGTACATTACATTAGCAGCACTCCAATCATCTCTTAATTTTGTTATTTTCATCTTACAAGGAGCTATCATTTTTGGCAGACATGAATTTTTATTTGGAAACACGTACTTCTTATTGACTTATGCCTGATTATCACCTCTCATTCAAGAGTTTCAGGAACAAGTGTTTTATGTAAAATCTGGGATGGCACATGGCATTTTTTTAAATCAGTGAGGAATTGTTCCGTTGTCATTGACTTCAGCAGTCAATGAACTTATAGCACATGATTTAGGTAATTTCCCACTATACTAGCTAAGCAATTTATCTAGGACATATTTTTACAAAATCTAAGTTTAAAAAATTTAAAAATTCTTCACAATATATCTTTTTTTCCTTTCTATCGATATTTTTCTCCTCGTGGATAACAGCTAAAATTGTTGAGTTCAACTGCTGTCCTTCACAGAAGAAATATTTCCCCCTCATTTGGAAAGAGGTTAGAAGAAATAATAACACTTTAAAGTATGGAAACATGACATACCTATTATGGTACATAGAATTCCTAGCTCCCCATCTTTTCTTATCCCACAAATGGGAGGATGTACAGAAGAAAGGGAAAAAAAGACTGTTCAGAAACTCTAACAACATAGACAGAGATGTCTGACAAGACAGTTTGGGAAGAACACTGAAAACATACAAGATAAGGACAAATATGTGAAAAGGCTCCTGAAGGAAGAAGAAAATAGAGAGAAAGGACACAGAAAGAGATTAAAAGGTACAAGGGAGAGGGATTAGGTGAAAAGGGAAATAGGCAGGGAGGATTTGGAGGAAGAGACTAAGGAATGGCAGAGGAAGAAGAAAGAAAAGAAAGAGCGAGTAGCAGAAAGCAGGAGAGAATGAGTGTGATATAGAGAGATGGAGTGCATATGTGGAGGGAGAAAGGGGGCTGAGAGTAGAGTGGTTCATCATAGCTTTAAGAGAATTCAATCTTGGAGGGAAAAAAAACTTTGCGACAGCTCTTTTAAATAAAAGAACTGGCTAAAATGTACTCTTTCTACTATGAAGTGTCCTGCTCCAGAATGTAATCATTCACTCTGGATTCAAGAAGAATAAGGTTTGCATTCTTTTGGAATAATGAGGTTTTGTTCAAAGAGAAACATTTATCCATTGGCATTGATTTATCTTTCTCAGTAAAATACGCCATATGTTTCATATGTTTAGTAAGCAATTCAATCTAATGTGCATACACTTGAATTTTCCTTTTCCTAATCTCATATCCTTACACCCCACAGAAACAGCTATGGTTTTGCTCATATATAGAAACTGATTCTTACTGCTTGTTCCAAAGATTGTCAGCAGATTTGATGCAAAAATAATATTATCACTTCTGTTTATCACATGACCAAAATAAGCCATGAAGGCAGCAAAAGTATCTTCCTTTCCTATGAAACTCTTTATATCCAGCTCAAGCACATACTGGTTGTTTTTAAATATCCATATGTTTTAACAACTATTTCTGTTGCTGTCTCTTACTTAATTTTCAATATAACTGTTTCCCAAGTTCCTTTTTTCTATTATGTGTTTTAGAGTACTACTGTATTTCCTCCTGAATTTTACTGTCTTCCATATTTCTCTGTAGACTTTTTTTTTGCTTTATCTCTACATTTTCACTGATGTATATACCTCCTAGTATATTGTCAACTGAGATTTTATTTTCCAGAAATTTCATGTTGCTTTGTGGCTCCCAAATGCCACCTAAAGTTCTTAAAGCCATCCTAAATTACAAAGATTTCCTTTCCTCATTTTCAATAGCTGTCACTTACATGCAGACTCTTCAGCTGCTACTGACTTATCTAGCTATACCATGACATAAATTCTTCCACTTGTGTTTTCAGTAAGGAAGACAGGTTGCACTGTACCTATTCTATTTGTGCACAACACTAATTTACTTTTCAAGTCTAATCACTATTATATACTCTTTTCCCCCTTAAGTTTCCAGAGCTCACTTCATGGGAAACTTCATAGGAGAAGTCTACTGTCAGTGTACTGTTGAATTTTTAAAATACAGTTTAGTTCTTGAATCACAGGTTTTGCACTGGACAAAAAAATGTTGTTACCTATGTAAGTGTTTCAAGACAAGCTCGTGGTTTCTGAACTTTGACAAATCTTCCCAGTAAGAGAAAATTAGTATTCCAAAGCTAGACTTGTGAGAAAAAGTTTTGGAGAAATATGTTTTTTATGCTAGCTTCTCCATTCAGTGATTTACAGAAGAAAGGAAATGCAACTCTGCAGTGTGGTCTCTTGCTTTAATTTGTTTTTTATTTGTGCCCACAATTATCACCTTGGGGCAATAGCTGATAGAACTTTAACTGAAGATGAAGGAAAACAGTTCTTACAGAACACTGAACACTGGATCTAAATGCAAACTACAAGGCAAGTTGCAAAACCTTTGCCTGCTGATCACAACAACATGAGATACTGTAGCTTCTTGCACTTGTTTCTTCATAGTAAGGTGGCTGGAGGGAAGTTGATCTGATTTCAGATCATGACGATGTCATATAAGCAGGCCAAATATCCGTAATTGCTCCCTGAGGCCTTAAGTTCAAATATAGACAGTATTAAGCTACATGGAAAGAGCATTTCCCATTTCTTTAGTCTTTCACTCCACCTCTGCACAAGAAAAATTATGTCAGAAGACACCTAAACTAGTCAGGATACCAATCCTTAACTTTTTGTACCATTTATAGCGATATTGAGTTAAGAACAGTTACTTCTGTTTACAATTACAGCTGTTTTACGTAACACATTAAATACTATTGTAAATGTTTTTAGGTGATAAGGCTTTTTGTTTCCCACCTCCTTGGAGGCAAATGTCTTACACACCTTTTCAAGACCTTCTTCTTTGAGGCTGATGACATCCAAATCAAAATCTGTCCTTAAGCCATTGGTTTTGTTGAAAGTTATTCTGCCTGTGAGGCCTTCCCAGTGGGCCTATGGAGAAAGAAAAAACAATTTTTATAAATAAATACCTCTTCTTTTTTTATTTTTCCAAAAAGGATAATCTTCACTCCTGCCAAAATAGGATCATTAATTATTCATTTTATGTAAATAATTTACCTTGTGGCTGATTTTTGGTTTTAAATATTTTTCATTTATTTTTTGTTAATAAATCAAACTTTCCTTCAGTCTTCATAGAAAACTTTTTAAACTTTCTATGTCAGGCAATAGACTCTTCTACTGAATGAGATGAAAGGCTGTTTTGTTTTCATTCCTCCATCATTCATGCATGTATTCCCCCTTCTGCTTCCCTACATCACTCCCTCTCCCCACTCTCCAAACGTCAATCTGTTTCACTAATGCTGGACTTCATTTTTTTCTCAGGAAATTTCATTCAAATAAAGGCTTACTTTGCAAGATGCTGATTCCTCTGAAACCACACTGAGACAGCAAAAATTGAGGTCAGTGAGCCAGCCTTCCAGAGCTTTACTTACTTATTCCTTACTTTTAATAAAATGCAATAGCCTCATTTTTTTAATAACTTAAAATCTACCCTAGTTCTGAAGCTATACAAAATGAGGAGGAAATGTGGGAAATAAAATTATCATCCTAGCAAGAACCAATATTAAAAAAAGCCTACATTCCACTGTAAATAATTCTCCTCATCATAATATTTTCTATATCTACATTTAGAAACACTGTATTAGGAGTTACAGTATTACAGACTTGAATAGTCTACGGTGTTTACCTTTAGCACCTTAAATCTCCTAGCTTTACTATCACAATCTATCAGTATCTAAACAGCATCTTGGGGAATCAAGGAGACATATAGTAACACACCATAGAAAATTAAGTAAAAAATATTAATTTAAACCAGGAAGAAAACTAATTCCTGGCCCCTTTGAACTTATGCCAGTATTTAGTTACTGAATTTCTCATAAACAGTCTATAGTTTAGAGTTCAAGGTGTTTGGGGTTTTATGCCACACATGCTCCACATAGACCAAATTATCTACAAACATAAGTTTTATTTAGAATGCAGTTGTTTCACCCTTTCATATTTTTTTGTTCCAAGTAATACTTTGGGAAAACCCACTTTCAAATAAAATTGCTATCTTGCTTGTTAAACTCTTTTTACATAGCAGGATGAGAAATTACTATCTATTGAAAAAAAAATAAGGGCAGAAACCAAACAGAGTGAAAGCAGAAGGAAATAGGAATGGGAAGGAAAGAAAGCAGGGGAGCAGGACCCTTTGTTGTGCCTTACCTCCTTAATGAGGCTCATGAAGCGGGTCCCAAAGCGCCAGGGTTTGTGGCGGTTGCACTGCAGTGAACTGACCGTCATCTGTGGGAACTGCTGGACAGCCACTGACACCACGTGGACCGCGTCGTACATCAGTGCTGCGTCCGTCTGAAATGACAGTGACATCAGAACCATGGGCACAACGCAAACACATGACACAGGCCAGCACTGAGAGAATGAAACAACAAATTAGCACTGCTCGTTATGCTAAAAGGAAAAAAAAATGGCCCAATTGCTTGTGCAGCACTGTAAAATATAGCCTTGTTGCCAAGTCCTACATGAGTTATGTCAGGATCTTCAGTCAGTCTCAGCTTTTCTCTCTTTAATGCTGTAAAAAAAGAGCTCAAATAGCTACTTTTCAGGATCATGGGAGCACACTAGTGTCTGATGATTCATGTTACATTAAAAAGCAGTGGGTTAGGGAGCTATATAAATCACTGTGTGCATGTTTGATTCAAGTTGGTTATATTCATGAGTGATGCAAAAGGAAAAAAGAAACAAATTGACAAAACCTTAGCTATAAAGGAAAGTGTACAGGTTCAGAAAGTAATGGTTTTTGTTTTGAAATTACAGACAAGATTCCATCCTAACAGTGCTCAATTGATTCATTAATAACTTTTTAATGAGTATCAGTCCAAATCTCTGTGGCAGAACTAATCAGTATCTTCAATAAATCAGAGGTAGATTAGGATTACATCAAAATGCACATTCATTTTAATAATTTCCATGTCCCATCCTAAATAAATAGGTTTAGGCATAGTGTGTGCTAAGTAATGTTGTATTAGCAAAGGACAGAGACAGCCTCTCAGTACATACTGCCATGCTGTACAAGAAGGTGATATCTCTCTCCTGTTCTATGTGATAAACAGAGGCAAGCTTCGGAACCAAAAGCACAAGAGGACCTTAGATTCAGCTGGTGGAAATGAGTGCTACGCCATCTGCTCAGCATACCTTAGAGAAAAAGGACCTATTTCCCCTTCTCATTCACGTAATTAGTGAGCTGTGAAATTAGTTCTTTAATGGATAGGAAACCTGGAGATTATTGCACTTGTCACAATACAATACAATGCAATAAAAAATAAGCTTATATAGTGCCTTTCATGCAAAGGTATCCCAAGGCTCTTTACAATAATACTAAACATAAAAATGCAAAAATATTCTACCATTGTAGCCCATAAGCTACTGTAAAAGAGAAAAATATACGCTCACATTTAAATGGCTCTCCCAAGGAGAGATTTAAAAATTCAAACAGAAATAAATCCTAATTTTAAAATAGCCAGTATAATAGGTCTCAATGATCTCAGGCTCCAAGCAGTTTATGCTGGGGCTCCAAATCAGTCAGAAAATATTTTTGCTGCCAAATTGTTCATTATCTTCAAGGCATTAAAGTGTTTTTAAGGCAAGCTGATATTTGACAAGGAGGCAGTGAAACACCAGAAAGTTGGAATGACATGCTGAGTAAGCGTCATGTAAAGTTTAATATTCTAGAAGCAAGACTTGGCAGCAGTTGAAGTCTAGACAACAGCTTTTAAAATAAACTACACAATAAGTACAACACATAAATCTGGCTCAGAAATGCAAACTGTTTTTAAGTCAGTTTTACTTCTAAAACTGTAGTCCTTGGACCATTGAAGGAAAATTGAAACTGCTATGAGAATTTAGCAAAAACAGCCCACAAAGAAGCAATCAGAAATTCAACACCTCACCAACTGATTAATTAGATGCAAATTTGGAAGCAGAACTGTTAAGGCTCATCAGAAGGAATCAAATGGACATTATGTTGGATGCAGAACAACATGGCTTTCTGTCAGATTCTATAAGCCACTGAGGTGGAAATCTGTAGGATGACAAAAACACCCAAAGATCTCAAAGGCACATGATAAGCTCCAGTAGATATATGTTTTGAGGCACTGGAATAAGTTGCTCAGAAGTGTTGTGGATGTTCCCATAGCTGAAATTATTCAAGGCCAGTTTGGGTGGAGCTCTGAGCAAGCTGGTCCATGGCAGGCAGGGTTGGAACTAGATGATCATTCCAATCCCTTAATATTCTATGATTCTATGATTCTGAAAACCGGTTGTCCAAATCTATGCCTTCATCAAAGACAAAGCAAATGAGGAAGAAAATCCAATAGTGTCATATCCATAACTCAGTTGACAAGCCCTGTTCTGTCAGATGGATAAATCTGAATCTGTATCTACCAGTTACTACTGTCATTAATACAAAGTTACAAACACATTATAAATTAAATATATCTACATTTTCATGCAAAGACAAATATGTTGCTAAAATTCTTTTTAAAAGCCTGAACAGTTCTTTAAATATTCTAGAAGAAAATGTCCTATGCAAACTAAAACAGAAGTAAAAAATTAACCTTGATATGTAGTACTCTTATTCTCTAGTCAGTTTTGTATTAAACTGAATTGGCTCATTAAAAATTTCAATGAAATGTATTGTACAGTACACTTAATGCATAACATGAGCCAAGCTTATTCTGATGATTAGTAAAGTATGCATATACTTCATTACATTTTAGTTCTTATCTTTACTTGCATATTATCTGAATAATACTACTACAGGAAGTAGAATAGCTTATAATTTTCATATGCAGTTCATTATTCTCTTCAAGATCATCTTTGTCTTCCTATCTTTAGTCAGTCAACTTTCATCTTTGTGAGATTAGTCCAACTACATTTAAAAGGTCAAATTGTTCATAGGGTTTTGCTTAGTGTCTGATGGTCACTAATATATTCTGAAAAAAATTGTGCATTAATTAAAATGATGCTTAAGTTCTTTCAAGTGTGATTTGCTTAGCTGCATCAAGGATGAAATGAAACTGCAAATGCTCACAAATGCATACCTGCATTTGTTTCCTTGATGGCCATGACAAAATTATTCAATAAATGCAGAGAAGTAAAAGAACACTTTCACATTTTATTAACAAAGCCCTAGAAAAGGTTTGAACACATTAAAAGCAATTCATATCAAGTCTTTAATCCATTGTGAAACTTATTTAATCATATACAATAAATCATTTGTTTCTGACTGGATTTCAGACCACAGTATCATCTGAAATAAACTTAATTCAGACTGACTATGGTCACTGGTTTAAGTGTTAACATGCCTATTTAATACTGCAAGTAGTTTTTCTTGCTAAGCTTGTATTTGTGGTACTTGTCCTTCCAAGAGTTTAGAAGAGAATGTTGCATTTCCATTTGGCAAAAGGAGTGTAAGTACACAAGGCGGGGCACGTTCCATAAGGAAGGAATTTTCCATTGGCCTTTATAAATTGCATTTTATTTCTTACACAACAGTAATGCCCTGGATAGAACATTGGATGCAAAGTCAGGCTGTTGGATTTAGGTTTTTTTACAACTCACAGTACATCCAGTCTATTCCTAGTCGAGTTTGTATGGAGGACAGAGAGGACGTAGCACAATTTGGAGAGTAAGAACAGCAGCTGTTTTTCCTTAATCTAAGAGCCTGAGCAAGTAATAGATACTGGAGGCACAATGAACAGGACAGCTTAATGAAATCTTCTTTCTCCCCAGCATAATCATTTCAGGGAAAAGGAGCATTGTTTAGGCGTCATTGCACAGTAAGCATTTACAGTGGAATACTTTCTCATTTCAAAACCATCAAAAATGTCCTATAATCTCCTTTGCCTCCTAAGCAGTACTTCTCCTTTGATAATTATTCTTCTCTTTTTTATTTAGTGACAATTTTAACACACAATACATAATTATTAACTAGAAAACCTTTAAAAATGGCATATTTCATAAACAAAAAGAATGCTTCCATTTTTGTGTTCTATCACCTGCCTTTCATTTTTCTCTAAATTACTCTTATATTTTAGGTTATTTGCCTGTGAGCACAGTGAACAGAAGTAGGCCTCTGTCCAGGTTTTTTCTTTATTATCATTATTTTCCTTTGAAGATTGATTTTCTTATAGAAGCTGTCTCTGCTTCCTTTCTTTTGTACTACTTAAAAAAATGATGTGAGAAAAGTCTGATGACACTTAAAAGTCAAGAAGTGAAGACTACCTACAGTGCAGAAGAGGTCTCATTACTGGTACTATTACTTTCCTTAAAGTTTGTCCTCTTTGATAAGAAATTAAAAAGTTGACTTTAAAAATTGCTGGATATAAACTACAGAAACAATGACAGGTTACATATAAAAATAAGATAAGATTTACTTATAAAAATCTGCAGTTTCTGTATTATAGATTCTACTATTGCTTGATCGGAAAATTTTTAAGGACTAGATTTGAATTATGTTAGGACAATGGGATCTTAACCCACAAAACAGAGTAACTAGTAACATAAAAACTTTTTCCCCCAAATTCTCATATAACATGGTGTCAATGATGCTAAAATTATCCTACTTGATTCACTACATGTGCTTGATCAGCTGCCTCCAAACTCTAATTTCAAATCTGCCCTACAAAAAGATTTTTCAAGAAGGTCCAGAACAATTGATTAACATTGAAGAAGGTAATTTATCTTTCCCAGGTGTGATAAAGAGCACAGAAACCAATGGATGAAAATGATTACAAAATAAACAAAAAAGCCCAATAAACCTGAGAGGAGTAATGTTATCTTACAGATAGAAGCTTAAGTTGTATTAGATTTAAATATCTTTAACAACCATTAGAGGAACTTCTGCACAAGCCCATCAACAAGATATTTCAGTTAGATGATGCCTGACAAATGCAGCATTATGCACACAAATACCAGAGAGCCAACATACTACTGCTACTACTACTCACAGAAAGCTCTCCCACACTCAAGGCAATTATAACAAGTGAATGAAATTAAGATGAAATGGCTTGCAAAACTAGTTCCTCCCCTCCTCAGCTAATAAAATCTATTGCCCCTGAAATAATTTCACTTAATTCTCACTTGCTAACACATCCCACAAAACCATTTTGCTAAGTGAGATTTAATAAATCTCTCAGCCTGGGATTAAATTTTACTGTTTTATGAACTGTTAAATTGCATTGTATGCTTATTAATGCTCATGTTTTCGTACTTCTTGACACATTCCTAACTCCACTCTGGGGTACAATTAAGAGCAAAGATATGTTTATTCACCCCCAAAAATACATTCCCATGACAGGGAACAAGATATGAACACCAGTAAGCTATAAACAACGTTCATCTAACTTTTCAAAAAGTCACTTAGCTTTTTTTTTTCAAAACACAAATATTTCAAATAAGACATAGCTGCTTAAATTATTTTTTAACATTTAGTGGTCTAGTGAATTTTAATAGGGGTTTGGTTTACAGAAATGTGTGTGTGATTTTAAGTAGAAACAAAGCAGATGCAAATTATTTTCCCTGTCATCAAAATGTTTATTTTAACATCCAAACAAAGCAAATTGTTTATTTCATATTGTCGTGGTTTGACTTTGGCTAAGTGCTAGGCACCCACAGCAGCCGCTCACTCGTTCCCTCCCCTGCCACAGCTGGGCAGAGGAGGGAAGCAGAGGGGACAAAAAAAAAAAGGGAATTAACACAAAGGTCTATGAGTTGACATAAGGAACCCTGAGAAAATGCTCCAAGGACAAAGCAGGCTCAACTTAAGTTGCATAGTGAAATTTATTATTACCAGAGTTAGAAGGAGGATTTGAGAAATAAACTAAACCTTTAAAAGACACCATTCTTTTAACTCCCCACCCCTCCCTCCCTCCCACCAACTGTGCGAGGGGGGCAGGGTGTGGGGTTTTCGGGTCAGTTCATTTCTAAGATCTTCTTTCCCTGCTTAGGGAGAGGAGTTTATTTCCTCTGCATTTGCCATGGGGTCCCTCCCACGAGAGACAGGTCTCTGTGAACTTCTATGGCATGGGTTTTACTCATCCACAGGATGCAGTCCTCCAAGGACAAACTGCTCCAGCATGGAAGCTGGCGGCTCTCTCTCTCCAACTGGGTCTCCCACCTGGACTGCAGTTTCCTCCAACATCCACGCACTCCAGCGTGGTCACCTCCTCCACAAACTCCGGGACTTTTATCTCAGTCTCTGTCTCTCACTGGGCTGCACCTGCTACGGC
>VYZT01029943.1:0-12644 GCA_013400735.1 Pomatostomus ruficeps | reverse complement strand
GAAGAAGTAAAAAAAAAAAAAATTCTAAATATATTTTTTTGAAACGTATTTCTTACATATTCTATTTTCTGTGATTTCGCAAGATCCTGTAGATGTCTCATCATAAATTTTACCAATCCAAGAATAAAATTACCTTCAGTGTGTTGCTTGCAATAGCAAAAGTCCTGCACAAACCTTTGCAGAAAAATGCTTATAATACACAATTAGAAGGAAGATGTTCTGATGTTTTTATTTAGGTTCTATCGTTATATATATATATTATATATATGTTTCTACATATTCTTAAAAACAAACATAATATTTCCAGCTGAAAAGTATTCTAAACTATTTTCTCAGCCTTTCTTCTGAACATTAAAAATTATGGTATGTGCTATAATTTTTTTTGCAATAAAATACCCCATCACACTCTTTTATACCTTAGGGATAGAGACCAAAAACCTAATTACAAAGAACAATGGGTCATTATTTGGTCTTTGGTAGTCTATTTCCTTTCATCTGTTCTCAAGTTCGAAAAATCAATATGATTGTGATCACTGTAACTCCATCAACCACATGCACAATAAAGAGCTGAGTGCTATTATTATATTAGCTCAGCATTCAAGACTTATCACACCACATGAAAAGCCCTTCTGCATGAGCAATTCATAAGTAATTACAGAAAGATCCTACTCAGCATATACAGTGAGTACCTTTGTACCTGCATGCAACAAGGAAGTAAGTACACCTGGCAACACAAATGAGAGACAGACAGCTAGGATAATCCAGGGATTAGATGTAAATCTGATAAAAAATAGAGGGGAAACCATACACATCCTAAAGAATGAATCTCTAAATAGTCTATTTTTGTATCCTGTAAAAATTGTACAATGTATGAGGATTTCAGAGCTTTCACATCTTCAAATTTGTAGGTAAAATGAGAAAAATAAGTGTATATTGATGATTTTGTAATGCAGATAAAAGAGTTATAAGTATTCATAACAAATTTCTCTCCTCTTAGGAAGGACTAATGATACAGACTTCAGTAAAAAGATGATTATGTGTACAGGTTTGTAAAGTTTGTGTTTGCAGGAGAAAACAAACTGTTAAGCAGTATAAAACATAAGTAACCCATCAAAGAGTATAAATTTATTTCAAAAGAGAATTCTACTTTATGTCAGTCTTCTATAATTCTTTTATTAATTTATGTCCCATGGCTCTGTTTAAAACAAGTAATTTTTTTTCTTTTGAACTAACACCTCCTTAAAATCAGTAATAAAGAAAAAGGTATTAAAAGAACATGCTGCTGGCCTGTGCCTTAGAAAATCAATCCTTCTTTAGATTTTAAAAATAGATATTTTATGTGGGGACTTTTTTGTCTTTGAGATTGTTTTGAAGTTTGGAGGTTTTTGGTTTTGTTCTATTTCATTTGAGAATCATATTTATTTTTAGATTCTTCATTGTTTTTTTCATAAATCTTTGATCAACTTTTATCCTATATGCAGATGATAGTCTAGACAGGTTACAGAAAATCAAATTGACCTTGCAATATTACTTTCTTTTTCTTTGCCATTGTGCCTCCACCAACTGCCTTTCACTGTATAATTACTTTTTCATTTCAATGAGGTTCTCCACTAATTAATATTTATTTCAGAAAAAAAACTTTTTATCATGTTATGATGCTAGTTTTAATAATCAGATGCTCATAAATTGTTGATTCCAGCTTTACACAATAGACACAGAATTAAATATATTGACACATTTGCATTAGGCATATTTTGTTTTGATTAAAATCTGCTTACAGTAAGTCAATTTATTCAGTGATTGAAAAGCTGCATTCTGATTTGTGACACTACTTTTCTGGGCTATCTTCTAAAAGTACCCTCATAAAACCAGGTTATATTGACTATTATTCTAATATACTAGACTACAAAAAATTACCTAATTTAGGAACAGATTCAAATTGTGATGGTTCAGGAAAAGCTGAGCAACTTTTAATGGGATTCTCAATGGCTAACGAAGAGAGGTACCTTGACACTGGAATCTTATTAGAAATTTTAGGTACTTTGATATCTTGAATAGCAAAGCACACAGACATTAAAAGTATATTAAAAATAAGGCTATACAAATAAGCAACGTAAGGTAAAGAAAAATTGTATGTGTGGGGTTCATGTATATGAAATTTTCAAAACTTACAATTCACTTGTAGTAATTCTGTGCTAGAAGGAGTACGGGCTTATTAATCAGAACTCAAATTGATATTGTTATCATGTTCGACATAGATGCTCTTCTGGTGACTATAAGAATAAATCACAATATTCATAGTGATCAGATTTTTTAAAATATATATTTGAATCTTGGTATGTTCAATAACATTTGTAACAATATACATAATTCAGATTCACACAGCAATCCATCCTGAAATTTTTGGAACTCTCTCTAGGCACAGTTCACTTTCAAAGGGATATTTATATCATAAAGCCAACTGATAGTATGTAATTTCCATAATTACTAAACCAAAAATAGGAACTGAAAAATCTGAATATTCTTCCAGCTTTTTCAATACTACATCAGGATTCCGTCCATCAGGGTAACAGTCAAATTTCTTCATTGCATCTAAATCTACATTTAAATATAAAAATGTGTCCAAGCTTATACAGAAGTTTTAAGAATTTTTTTGCATGACTCTGACTAATCTGGTGGGAATTTATTTTTCCTGTAATGTACATATACCTCTTAACTATACTTAAGCAAGATTTAAAAACATATTTTCCATACCATTTATATGATTTTTCAGAACATTATCCATGTCTGAAATTGCAGACTGTAAGAAAGAAGAAAGAAGAGAGAAGAAAAAGAAAATCGAGGAAATATAGAAATATTTAATCTCAGTATCACAAGAATTTCTAGTTTTCTCATTCATACTCATAAACAATTCTCCTAGACAAATGGTCTTTGACAGATAAAGCAATATATTAGTCTTGTCTCTATAACTAAAAGGAAGAGATTATTGATTGGGTATGGAAAATTTACAGGAAATAATATAATATCTTTATGATCCCTAGATAGTGAGCAAACTCAAAATATAGTATCACAAAATTAAAATCATAAAGGATCACATTTCACCTACATACCTAATATTATGGTCTTATCAAAACAGGTTGTTCTGCAAAGAATCCTACACAGAAATAAACTCAATCAGGTTAAATATTTTATCATCTGATTTTCTTCATCTCTTATTTCCTATAAAAACCTTAATGGATAGTAGAACGATGCATATTTATAGAAGGAAAATTACTTCTCCTGAAATTGTTAATCTAAGATATTAACTTCTACCCTTGATAAAAAAAAAAAAAAAAAAATTCAGATATCACAGAGTGCAGTAAATGTCATGGTTGTTTAGGAAAACCTTTCCTGACTGGTCATGAATAGCTCGAGGCAGCAGGCAGCACACAAATGAGATCTGCAACACAGTAGTTTCTTCCATTTTAACATGATTATCTATTTCATCTCATATTTTAATGAAATTGGAAAGGCCTGAGTAATCTAAAGCTCAAAAGGTAGATATTTCAAAGTCTCAAAGTTATTAGCAGTTGATTTCTTTACGATTTTTTATCTAATATTTAATTAAAAGTGTAACAAAAAATTATCCAGTTATAAAAATCACAAAAAGGCTTTGAGTTCCAAGGAGGTACAACTATTTCCAATTTGTCCAAAAGAACGCAATGTAATAGAATTATTTCTGCAAGAGTTCTTTATATTGAAATATCTGAGAAGAACCAGTCTATCCATACAGTGTAGTAACCTAAGAATCCCAGTCTCACAGAGCCACCAAAAAATACTGACACAGGAAGAGTGAAATTTGACACCAGAGCCATCAGCAGGACAAGACTGCCAAAGCATAGATAGGAAGCACTTTTTGATCACTTCTCAGTTCTCATAACTTCTTGTTATGTTTTCCATAGAACTGCTGACTTTTTAAATGATGTGGAACAGTTTTCCTCTTGCAAGTGTGTTTTTACAAAGACGTTGATGTATAAGAGTCTGCTTCCATAAACATTTAGCTAAATTAATTTGATTCAAAGCCAAATGCTTTTAATGGGCTTGCTTTGATATTTTAAACAAGTATTAAATCTATATTATTTACTTCCCTTTCTCTATATGGCTCTGTCTATGTCTATTTTTGCTTCAGTCTGTCACCAAAACAAAAACAACCCTTGCCCACTCATTTCCCGCTCATTAAGACTTGTTCTCACAATAATTTTTGAAGGCTTTATTTCTGTGAAATACTTGCCACAGATTTTACTTTTGAACAGCAGCAAGCTTTTGAAGTGACTCTCCTGATGTGTGACACCACAGAGCGGTGCTCTGGTGCACATCATGAAGAGATCTCACAATGCATGGACCAGGCTCTCTTAAAATTCACTGAAAGGTGTGATTGAGGGCTGTACTTTATGTGCTCCATCTGCTAATTGGCTTTGTCCAAAGGAATGGACTAACAAGAGTCTGAAGCAAAGTAGCTGGAAATAGAAGTGTGAAATAAGAAGTGTCAGGCTTTTGGCAGTGACAGCTTTGCTTTATGAGGCTGTCTCCAATGGGCCTTTTCACTTGTAGCCATGTCATAGCTAAATTCTAGTGATCACTTGAGAAAATCTGATGCCATCTTTAGGATTATTCTCTTTTGTTATTATTCTGAAAATATTAGTCTTATCTTCACTCCATCTCTAATTCAAGTGTGCAAATCCTGACCCTATTTACTCAGAGAAAAGAAAAAACCACTTCTGATTTGAAACAAACAAACAAAGAAAACCTTTCTGCCCAGAAAGAATGGCAGCTACTCATTTAAAGTATGAGGAAATGAAAAATAATAAAGCATTTTCAACACTACAAATGTGAAGAATGGAGAAGCAACACGTATATGCAATTTATTTATAGTAGATAATAGCTTTTTATAGTGGTCAATAGAGGGTTGGGTTGAAAGCCATTTGTCAGACTGTAGAAAAGCATAAGAATTGAAGATGGAAATGGTTGCCTTTGGCTCTAACTGTTAAAAACCAGTTATCAATCTTCATCTAAGTCTTCAAGGAGCTTCTCTTGGTGAGCAATCGATACTGCATTTGCCACAATAGCTCATTTAATTATTTTCGTCCTAAATATCCTGTCAGCAGGGGGAAGTCTTCCTGATTTTAATTAATTTTGAGATCATTGATTTTTTTGCCTTTTCCTTTCCCGTGGTTACGCACACAGACACAAAGGCACAGACACACACTTTTAGCCTGCAGGCTATGTAAGATGTATGACAACTCCTTGGTGAAAACCCTGCATATAACTGTAGTATACCTAGATGACATGCAGCTTTACCTTTAAATCTTTAACCTTTAACTGCTGCAAATGAGCCTCTGGCATCTAAACCTAGTTGGGCAAAACAGTAAATTGAAAAGCATGTTTACTGAATAGTTTTCAATTAAAGAATCCTTAAATCAATAGGCAGTAAGGATATCACAGCCACAAGCCTGCTATAAGTTACAGAGAAACACAAAGACAGAAAATAGAAGTCAGAGAACTGAAAAGAATAGTGGAAATCATGAACTTACATTATATTTATAAATAAATAAAAATGTTGTATTGATGGATATCATTAACACACAAAATAAAAATGCTTTAGGCTCTAGAGTGCTATGTTACTTTCCCTCTACGTTAAATAGTAGAAACACAGAATGAAAGTCACTCAGAACAGAGTCTTAAAATTTCTAAAAGAGAAGCTCATAACACAAGTTAAAGAAAAAAGGTTTAGTCTATACCCCTTAAGAGAATAATGCAACTTTGACATGAGAATCCTTGTTTCCCATTCTCAGAGAAAACTGTTAATTGCCTACACTGTAAACTGCTGAGATGACTGCTCTCAGGACCCCCAGCAAAAACATGGGAATTAGGAAATGGAACTCAGACAGAAGTCCAGTTTTTTCCCTTAGAATAACATTAATATTCTCTCTAAAAAGTGATGATAATCAGGTAGCAAAATATTACTTTTAACCCCCCAAAAAGTTTAATTGTTACTTGGTCTGTATCAGGGATACTCCTGCATAAGGAAACAGGCCCGTTAAGAAAAATGAAGTTTCCACTAAAAAAACCCACACAAGTAAAAATATGAATAGCTGAAAAATTGTATATCTGGTGTTTAAAAGACCAGATGGATTAATTTCAATCATATGTATCTTGTAATCCCATTTGTGACACTTCCACCTTTTCAGGAAAAGGAGAGGGATAAAAACCCACCAATCTATAGTAAATAAATTGGCAACTAAACTAATGAAGAATAGTTAAAATCTACATACATTCTAGAGTGGCTAAAAACCTCTTCATTCATAGTTCCACTGCCAGAGAGGACATTTTATTTGTAGCCAATAATAAATCAGTTATATATGATTATTTTTATTTGACATGGCATGGAATAATTGTGAGTTACTTACTTTTATAATTTTAATTTAACAAGATGTCAGTACATCAGAAACAAGGGAAAGTGACGCATTCCGTTTTGATGCCATTGTAGAAGGGACAGAATTTTCTGGATCAACGAATGTTAAAAAAGATACAGTATTGCAGAAGAGAAATTAGAGCAACATTAAAGGGATACATGATATCATTAATTACCCTGCTTCTAGTTGCAGCCTTGAAAAGAGAGGCTGCTTCTAAGTAGAGCAGCCAGTTATAGAGGTTTTCCATCAACATTCTTAGCTTAGACCATGGACAGGGTTTCCATGTGCAGCTCTTCAACACAAAATGGTTTTCTCCACTATCTTTCCCTGGAAATGATAAAAATTGCCTCTAGAATGAACCCAGTAATTTCATTCTCTAAGGTCTTGAAGCTTAAATACATTTAGTTTAAATTTGAAAAGCAAGTGGCATTAATTATTGTTTTCTTTACAAATTAAAAAAAAAAAGAGCATTTAACATTATTTCAGTTTATTAAAATCGGAACAAAATTATCAAACTAAAATACTGGTAAAGTATCATCACTATACTCTCATTGGATGAGCTACTACTGTCTAAATAGCTATGTATTAAAATTCTGAGAAAGTCGTTCTCTCTGCCACAATCCATTTAGCAGTGTATAGTATTAACACAACTGAAAGAATTTGGAAAGTAGATGTTTGTTTGAAAAATGAAAGGTGGGAAAAATAAAACCAGGAAGCAGTTCTGTACTTCAGAGACAAATGCAGTTCCTCTCACAGATGTTCCTCAGGGAAATAAACAGCAGCAGCAAGGCCAAGTCAAGAAAGCTCCCTGAGAAGAAAAGCAAGACTATAAAGAACTCCACCACATGCTCACATTCCTCTGGGAACTGTTATCTTGCTCAAACAAATCCAACTCACTAAAACTGACAGTTGTGCACTGCTCTTTATTCTTAAAGGATTAACATTAGGGAAAAAATATGAAGTGAAAGTATCTTTCAAGATGCAAACTAACTGAGAGACTATCTAATCACGGCTGCTAAAGAAGGGAGTATGTGCTGAGACTCCAGTCTCTCTTTCTTGTGCATGACTGGCACAAGAGATCTGCTGAGAGACTGTTTTTTCAAGTTGGTTTACATTCTTAAGAAGAAAAAAATGGGAAACTGAGCCACCAAATTATCCTTAGAGAGCAGTAAATACATGAAAAAACCTCTTATAGATTGAACACCTGCTTGCATATACATCACAGCTATTATTTGGATGTACGTAATACACGTGGCTTTGTGTATGAATATTTTCCAAGTGTACTGCCTTTTAAAAATTTTATCCCGATGAACACTAGCTGTACAGAACAAATTGTTATAGAATTCATTCCTATAACTTCAGCCATCTAAAAACTACCAGGAGAGCCATGAATTAAAAACTGTGATTCATCTAGTTATCCTGAGCTTAGAGGATGCCTAGACTTATAGCCTATGTTGTACACCCTACTTTGAGTAAAACCCTCTTGACAAAATTTCAAGCACTTCAAACTATAAAAACCCAAGATCTGAATGAAACTGTATTATGAAATTTCTATGAAACAAATCAAATGTCTTTTTATAATTATAATAAGTTCTAATCCACCCAAGTTAAGTCCACGTGAGTAAACTGTTTCATTGGATAATACTGTACTCATTTTAGAAGTCAGGATGCCTCACAGCTGTGGTGATCCACAAATAAGAATTCCTGTCTCTGCTAAGTAAATTGCACTCTAGGCAAACTGCAGCAATTCTGTTTCTAAAAGGGTTGAAAATATGCTGTTTGCTTTATATAAAGGGCGATTTCAGATATACAAATGAGAAGCAACAGATCAAAAATATCACAAAGACACTATTGTGAACAAAGAGTAGTTGAACACAATTCTAGTTTTTTTTAAATCCCATTGATTCTTGACTGTGAGAGGTGGGAAAGGGAATAGGAGATGTCCCACATTTGGCATTTATCTGAAGTACTTGGATAATAAATAAAACATCTTATGTTAATTGTAACAGACCAGACAGAACAGAAAACACACTTGTGCTTATTACTGTAATTCAAACAGTAGAATCAAAATATTTTTGCCTCAAAACTTTGTGTTTTTCTATTTAATTCAAGATTATGGAATACGAAAAGAAGATGCAGGATATACCTTAAGAAATGTGGAAACTAATTAGACTTCTAAAACTGAAGATGCAAAGCCCATTGAGACCAATCTATCTTTGCTCACAACCATTTTCATTTTTAATAGGAGTTAGACAGCAGTTTAGCATGCACATTGACTGCCTCATCAGCCATAAACACATAAATATTCCTTACACCTACTCGAAGTATGCAAGCATGTAGGCCAGAAAGTTTTACACATTTCTTAAATGTATTTTGCTGTCCTGACCTCCCTTATTCTGAACGATCAGCAGATTCAGATTGTCCCACTCTTGGAATTCAAAGCACTTCACGGTATTTTATTGAGAAATTTTAGCAACGTGTCAAAATTCATACCTCTACAGAGGCTTGTGTCCTTGGACATTCTTCCATAGGTTTACTTAAGCTCAACTTCTTAACCCTTATCTTGAAGGGACTTGCCACTAGGACCACACAGAAACCCTAAGGTGACAGGCAACTGCCTCAGGAAATGGATACTGCACACATTCAGTGGTGATAGAGATCTTTGAAACAACTGATTAAGATGCACAAAGTCCAAGTGGAAGAGAAAAAACTTTTCTAGAGGGGGAGGATGGCAAATGAGTGTCCGTTATCTCTGCTTGTATGCAAATGTATTTTTCTCAAATACATCTCTCCAACCTCAATAGTACCCCACCCTGCTCTCCCCCACTTTTACTTAATGAAATGCTACTAAACCACTAGGGATTATAAGACTAATATGTGAAACATACAGAGAAGTAAGGAACTCTATCAATAATGCAATTTAAATGGGTTCAGGTTTTTCTAAGCAAAAAGTGTGATATCAATACACACAAATGGACAATAAAGAAGATACAGAGCTCAAGAAAAGAAAACAGAACTCAAGGAGATTATATTTTCTATTTATACTGGAAACCTTTCTTACCAATAATGTTAAAAGAAAAATGACTGAAAGGGTTAATCTAATCTTGCTGCTTTACTAGTAGCTCCTCAGGGTGAATGCAGTAGAGAGATCTATGTACCTAAATTTATTTCAGCTGCAGGTACAAATAAAGTGGCTGAATAAATTATTTTCAAATTAAGGAAATTTCAAACTGAAGAAACTACACAAACATGCAATACTTGTGAAATGTATACAGTGTGGTTTTTCTATCTTATCAAGTTCACATATGAACAACACAGATATTAACCACTGCAAAAAAAGAGATGGTAAATTAAGCCAATTTCAAGTCCTTCCAAAACAGATTACATAGAAGAAATTTGGTAAATCCAGATCACAAAGGGAAAAAGCTTGCACTTTTCTAATTAAATGCATAATCCTAGATGCAGATTCATGTTAGCAATGCTAAATGTCTTCTGTTTTAATGAGCCATTTGAAATGAAATGGTTGCCTGCAATTAGACATCTGCAGTCCAAGGACAGCAAGCCAACTGCGTAGTCTGTCTGCCAGAATTACAGTTGCATTCCTCAGCAGGACAATAAGGAGAATGGATAATCGTAATTATAACATATACATCCCTTAGTGTTCTGTGGTTGAAAGAGTGTGAACAACAAGGGCTCTTAATACATTTAATTGCTGGCTGTTAATAAAGGGTTGTCAAAAAAAAAAAGAACCATTTTTAAAATGCATTCCAATTCCACTACGAATTACAAACCAAGGTCACTAACTACCCACCTGAGGACTAAACTCCCAGAAAACTGTCTTTTAGACCCTGTAAATATCCATTCACATGGGCCTGGTGTTCAGAAAGTTGCAAGTTCATATGAAAGCAAATTGAAGAGATGGGAGACACTAGAGATATTATTCTAGAGGGTTTAGCACATGTTGCAAATTCCCTACTCACATTCATTTTGCAAATATCTTTGCAAGCTTTTTTCATGAAAACTTGAATGAAGATTCCAAATGCTTTTTAGATATGGGTATTTCTGTCTCTTTCCTTATATACTTAACATATCTGAATATTTCACCTATCAAAATGTTTCCATTCCCTTATAGGAATAAGAGAAAAAAGAAATTGAAATTTATCTATTCAAACTCAGGGCAGAAATCATAGCTGCATTCCCTGAGAGAATGCTTCTCTCACTTTGCCAAACTATAAAAAAAGAAAAATAGAATTTAATTACCTTCAGATTTTATCTTTCATTCAGTGCTGCTCAGCTTTGCACTTTACTGTGAGGCTTCAAGACTGAAGACCATATTATTTCTTCAGTCTTTGCTATATATTCTGAATATGGATTGAAAATTCACTGTGATATTACTATAAGTTCTTCGGTAGCAAGCAGCCACCTCAACTGCTCTATTCTGTGAAGTCCCACTGACTTTTTAAAATATAATTCATTAATACTATCAACAAAATAAGTGAGAGATTCATACAGAAATAAGAGTTCTTCCAAGCTTATACACAGGCTATCATGTTTAAGTTATTAGGTAAGATTTCTTTAATGCAATTGCTTTCCTCCGTTTTTATTTTCATCAGTTCCTAGTCGAAGCTGAAACTGAAATTCTACACTTCTGGAATTGAATAGATTCAATTTTCCAGGTGTGACACTTGACTAATTCATTGTTATCCTCTTAAGTACTTCTCTCAGGTGAACCAGCCAACTTGCTGAATTCCTATTTTTTTAGAAACCATAGAAAAGGTCTTTATTCTAATACTCAGTATTGTTACACTGAACCTTTAGGAACCCAGACCTTCAAATGGAATCCACGTGCCTCATGTAACTCCATACCTGATTCACAGAACATTTCAGAACACAATTCATCTTAGCCAGCACTCTAATTCACCTAGCCTGTAATAACTACTCAGCACAAAAAAAAATCTCTTTCTTTTTATAGACTTAAATATTTAAGAAAGTGTGGAACCTCCTTAACACAGGCATCTAAAGCCTGCAAACCCCTCCTCCTCAGCAAGCCTCAGCCACTCATTTGTAAAGAAACAGACAACTCATTCCTTTTGAAAACTTTGCCTCCCTTTAACCAGAATATAGAGAAAACTCCCATTCTCCTTTGACTGGCAGATGGGAAGACTGCTGAAGTATAACAAATTAGGTAAAAAATTACTGGATATCTAGTTGTGGATAAAAAAATAAGTTATTAGACTCTAGTGTTCTAAAAGTATAAAACCAATATTTGGTTTCCAAGTGCTACCTAGAAATGGCTCAGATAGACATTCTGCTCTTGTCTGAGAACAACGGTCTTCAAAGTAGAGGAAGACAAATAACAGATAAAACAACAGAGGAGAAAAAGGGTTTAGTATTAGAAGATTCTGAACAGAAACAACATTTTCTAGGTCTTGCAATTTCATTTTTTTCTTCTTTCAGTGGAGAGAAGAAAATATGAGAAGAACATCAAGTTGAAAGTCAAAATCTAACTGGGCTTAAAAATGTTAAACTTAAGACATTATGCTGGGCATAAAACACAAAAAATAATTAATATTTGAGTAATTATAAGTTCTTCTTAAACCTGATGTTCAAAAGAGTTCTGCAAATTTCTGTATGCTATTTACTACCTTCAGTGCCCTTATCAATTTTACCAGTTAAAAAGCTCTGGTCTTTAGTTGAAGATGCTTCAGTCATCACCATAAACCACCTGTGATTCTCATGCTGTCTACATAAGCAATTATGGATGTTTATACTGTATGCTGTCATACTTCATTCCTTATTTGTATGTTCTAATGAACGACGTTTGCTATCGGAACATGGCTCTGATAGCATGAGGCCATGATTCAGCTAGTTCTTCTTAAAACATAAAAAAAAGCTCATCACTTACAGAAGCCATCCCTGTTCATCAACTTTCACTAAACTTCTGGATTATTACTGACATATTGATACAAAGCAACCAACAGTTTATTTCACACAGTTGTTCTTTTTTTTCTATTAAAAGTACAGAGCAGCCAAGCAGAACTATATTTAATCAGGACTGGATCTTTTCTTTGGACATTGTCATCATGTGGTGTTATTCAGCATACAAAAGTTATTTCTTTAATCTGACTGTGGAGCAGAAAAGTGCTGTAGTAAGTAAAGAAATTCTTTGCTTCATAGAATCACAAAATGGTT
>VYZT01029942.1:31723-45582 GCA_013400735.1 Pomatostomus ruficeps | reverse complement strand
GGGTCCCTAGATCACATTTAGAGATTGTTTCTTTTACAACTAACTTGGCAAGTTCTGCAGGCCTCTCTGTGGTGCAGCAAGCTCTCTGGAATACTTAACTGATCCAGAAGCCCTGGAACTTAAACCTGCTACATGCATGTTTTAAAGTTTAAAATGGCTATTGGTTGTAACAATTTTGACAATAATTGCATTGTCAAAACAGCTACTGAGACCAGCCAACGTCAGTCCCCAATACACATTATCCTTTCAAAAACTGACAAAAGCCAGGGGGTTAGGGGCTAG
Organism: Pomatostomus ruficeps; assembly: GCA_013400735.1. Classification (NCBI taxonomy): domain Eukaryota; kingdom Metazoa; phylum Chordata; class Aves; order Passeriformes; family Timaliidae; genus Pomatostomus; species Pomatostomus ruficeps. Next base: position 45,300 of record VYZT01029942.1, on the reverse strand, counting down.
GAAATTAAATTGAATCTTTTACTATCCCTTCCTTAAATGGTTTCTGAAATGGTCACCTGAGTAAGGCAAATAACCAAACCACCTTTTCTGAAAAAGCAACTAACAGAAATGGAGATAGTGTTCTCAGCACATAAAAATTCTTCCTCAGTGCAATTACTGGTGACAAATAAGGTTGCTGAGGGTACAGTCACCCCGTGCTCCTGAACATAACAAGAAAGGATTTCCAGAAATTATGCAGCACATTAGATGTCAGAGGTATCAAGCTGATAAAAAGGTCACTCAGAATATGGGTCCTCCTAAAACATCAGGAATATTTTGACTTAAATCAATCCACATTGAGTCAAGCCCCTTTAAATACCATGCCTGAACCCACATAAACTCTAAACAGCCAAACTGACCCAAGACCACAGCAGTCTCAGAAGGAGCAGCCCTGTTCTACCCCAGACTGAGGCACAGGCCCCCAACAGGCTAATGCCAGAACTTCAGTTTTCAAGGTCTCTGGTCAGAAGTTAAACTGCCTGAAAATTAAAATTTTAAATTTTGTTTTGTTTTGGGGATTTTTGATAGGGCTAATTTTTCAACAACATCTACAAGAGAAACCACTCACTTTCACAGGCAGTATTACTGCCAGCTGTGTTTCGCTGCTGGCCAGACAGGATTCCTTTGGGTTCCAGAGGAACCACGTAAGTTATTACCCATACCTGTTATAACTTCATGATTGCTAAGGAGAAGGGTGGGAGTAGGCACTTACCTTTGGCTGAGATGAATTTTATTCTGGAATTTGCCTTTTATTTCCATTTGCTATAAAAAGATGAGAATGAGCAGCTCAAAGGTACATGTTTAACTCCGAAAACCTGCTTTCGCTAGTTTGGCAAATGAACAGAAAGTAAGGTGGTATGTCTCTTTTCACAGCATTCTGCTTTGTTCTGCTTCCCAGTTACGTTTCAAACACTTGCAGGTTGGATCTATCTGCCCCTATCTTTTATAGGTGCCCACACTGAGCAGAAGTCAAACATCTCAACAATTAAACTCAGATATGCAAGTTTAAGCTGTTCACACTCCTTTTACAGAAAATAGAAAGTCATTACTAAGAGGAAAAAACTCAAAATGTATTCAAGCAACAACGTGCTTCTTAAAACAAGGGTTGTCATAATGCACAAAATACCCAAGAATAAAAGAAAGGTCAAAGTTACTACTTGGTTCCCATATATAGGAGTCAAAAGTGCTCTCTACAGAGGCTGGGAAGGAAAGTCCACAAATGCAAATTGTAATGTAGGCATTCGGTGGGACTTTTTCTAAGGGATGAACGTAGAAGATAAAATGTTTAACAGATTGAGGGACATGTCAATGCTAAAATAATAAATATTTGCAGCAGAAATACTCCCTCTAGCTATGGAAAGTAAAATAAAACTGAATCTGACTTGGTAACCAGATTATGACTGAGCAAGGTCAGATGAAAACAAGCTGTGTTGAATGGAATGGTGGATTTACACAGCTCGAACACAGGCAGTTAAACAACTGGAAGTCATCAGTGAAATTTTCAAGAGCACTTCTGAAGCTGACACAGGTTCTTCAGTTGTTTGCATGCCCACATGGCCTGAATATGGTGCAGCAACTTTACCTAGAGACAGGAGAAACACAAGCCAAAGATTTTGCCACACTGGGTATAATAAAGACAATACACAAGCCAGCCTACTGTTTCTTTAGAATAGGCAGGTTTTTGTGAGATGTGCTTGAGGAAATGCTGCAGGACATGAATTAACCTAGTATCAGAGAGTTTGCAATCAATATACCCTCTCCGAGTATTCCAAAACAAACTGTAGGGACTTTTTTTAATGTGTTCTTCTGACATGCCAAAGGAAAGAAAAACCCCAGAGAACTGAAACTGAGTAAATGTGAGACTGCAGAAAACAGAGAAATAAGTTACAGAATCTCATCCTAAAACCTGGAAAATCTCTACAAAACCAAACTGCTGATGACTAGAAACGAGACCAATATAGTTATTTTGAGTCTGTGGGGCTGCATTGTTTAGGAAAGACACAGAACCGCTGGGAGACGAAGGGAATCCTGAGGGCCAGAGGAACGCTGCAGCACCGATAGTGTTGGAGCAACAAGGCATGCTGAGAGGCATAGTAACATCTCTGATCAAATTTACCCTCAACTGGCCATAATTAGATTCTCAGTCAGAGGGCTGGCTGAGGACAGAAGATGATGACAAGGAGAAAAATGTTTTAGAAACTTAGACAAAACAGCTACACACATCCATAGTCTGAAAGCTGAAACTGGTAAAGGGTTTGGGTGAGCATGGACTAGAGGCAGCAATCTCCAGCGTCTAGTGGCTGACTCCCAAAGGGGGAATGAGAGCAGGATGCAATCTGACAATGGGACTTACAGCAATCTAAAATCACAATTCTACACATCTTACCTGGTCTCACAAGAGAATTAGTAAACCTGTGACTGCAGTCACATAAAAATTAATTCCCACCACCATCTCATTTGATTTCCAAACAAAACAGGAAGGCAATGCTACTACCCACACATCATTATCACTAATTACATAGACAGAAAGGAGGAAGCAAAAACCTACCAGGACAGAGAATCAGGAAGAAGAAAACTTGACCACTCTCTAAACTAAGGGTGACTCCAGCACAGGAAGCATCATCACCAACCAGGGCCACGGTTCCTTACAACCGGACTGCAGCAGGCAGATCCAGATGTTGAACAGGCTCCACTGGCAGCCCCAGATATCACAAGGGAGCAAACTATGCACAAGGTCTGTCATAGGGGGCAGCCAAAGGCAAAAGATGAAGCAGATAGGTACCCCTCAAAGTAAGAGCAGAAGGTTCCAAAGCAGCTGCCTCCATCCCATGCCTCCTCCTCCTCCTCCTCCTTTTTCCGACATGTGGGCCAGAGGCAGCAATTTGCAGCTCCTCAGGACAGCCATGGCCTCAGCCCCATGGCACAGCCTTCCACCACTCCCCTGCCCACGGAGCTCACAGGATGCTGGGAATCACCAGACCATCATGTCCAGCAAGACAAAGGATCCATGGGGGCTGGAGAAGAGCGGCCAGGCACACCCCAGGTGCAGGGCTCCACGAAGCAAAGCTGCTCTGCCGCAGCAGCTGGACAGCCTGGAGGAAAAGGAAGTGCAGTAGCCGGAGGCAGAGGAGAAGCTTGCCTCCCTGACATGGTCTTGGTGGCTCAGTGACACACCCAGGCAGATGAGTGCCAGGGACAGGATGGAGTGGCATGGGACAGGATGGTTACACAGGAAAGCATCCGGGTGGATTTAGAATGTCTACAGAGGGAGACTCTACAGCCTCCTGGGGCAGTCTCTTCCAGAGCTCTGCCACCCTCAGTGTAAAGAAGTTCTTCCTAAAGACATGAGGAAGAACTCCTAAAGAAACCCTCTCTCCTTTCTCATCTCCCAGGTGAACTCATTTCTCAGCCTTGGGTAGTCAGATCTGGCAGGCCTGGAGAGGCTGGAGGCCATCCCAAGCATGAAGAAAGTACTGGAGTGGCTTGAAGCCCATGTCCCCAGTGAGCCAGGAACCCTGGCCAAGGAGGAAACAAAACTGGAAACTATATTGACAAAGACCTGTCCCAAAGAGCTGTCCCACGGGATGTGGAAAGACAACCTAAAATTTCCAATGCCCTTGGAGATGTGGGAAGAAATGCTGGATTGGATGGAGCTCCGAGCAACCTGGTCTAATGAAAGGTATCCCTGCCTATGACCTTTAAAGTCCCTTTCAACCCAAACTGTTCTATGGTTCTATGATCTACAATAATATTTCCAGTATTCTTTTTTAATATTCTAGTTCAAGGAGATGTCCAGGTTTTACAAAATTACTTCTTTTCCAGAAAGAATTAAAGTTTGGCTTGGTTTTATAATATTTATAAATACTTCTATTTTTCTATTTTTCTCCTTGTATTTTTTGCTTTTGGATTTTTTTTATTTGTTTGTTTGTTTTCTTTTTTAAAAACTCAGGTGTTTATTATGGGATCTATTCTTGTCTTTATGTATATGATATATGCAACCAATTTTTGGAAAGAAGAGTCCCAAAAGAAAACTAGAGACATAAAGGAGTCTGATGGCTTATATGTATACCAATGCTTCCAAACAGAAACACATGAATTGTGATCAGTAAAACACCATCTCTCAAAAACATATAAGGTAACTCCTAAGAAAATTCTACTGAGTAAAAAAATGGAAAAAAAGTTTTCTTAATGGGCTCTAGTGAAGGGAGATTCGTTTAAAAATCACTTTCTGGTTTGTGGATTAAGATTGGCTCTATCACATTCTGGAGAGGTTTTATATTTTGTCCTTAAAACTTTTTGGCAGTACAACATTTTATGTCAAGTTTCTCTGTCTTCTGGACCTCCTTCCCTCCTTTCCTTTAAACCGTTTTAGTGCTTTTCTCTATTGGTTCTGTTCTCATACTGTTGTTGTTCCCCAGACCTTTTGTGTACCAGCAGTGGTGAGGTTACTGGCTTCTGTTGCTAATTCATATATGAAGAATATCCACAGAATCGCCCTTTTCTGAACCCCACAAGCAGACATTTTTTGCACAGATACAATCAAAACCAGAGTTGGAGATTTCACAAATCAAGTTTAAATCCACTCATGTAACTTCCAACTTATTTATTCTTTTAGTGGTGTCAGAAACTCTAAAGAGGTCCCTCCTGAAAAATAAGTATGTCAGCAAAAGGCATGTACATTTACACTTTTTCTCTGTTAACTGTTCAAAAACTTGCTTGAAAGGATGGACTGCACATTATTATTTACCGAGTGTACTCCAATGAAATAAATTAATCAAGACTGGTTTTCAAGCAGACAGATGACAAAAATAATGAACATAGGAGTTTAAAACAGGGGAGCAGCACCTAGGCCTGGTCGGCAGCATCACACACAAGCATTGGCCATTTTTCCTGAAGGATTGCAGCCCATGGAAAGACCAGTGTTGGAGCCAGGGACCAGTATGAGGAGGGAGCATTAGACAAAGTGTTATGCATTGAGCACAACCCCCTATCTCTCATGCCCCCTGCACTGTTCAGGGCTGAGGGGAGAGGAGTCAGAAATGCATGATTGAAATTGAGCCTGTGAAAAAAAAAAAACAGAGGAGGTGTTGTTTTAATATTTTGGTTTTGTTTTTCACTATTCAAATCTGTCTTAATGGGAATTAATTAAATGGATATTGCCCAAGCTGAGTCTGTTTTACCTCTGCCTGTAACCAGTAAGCAGTCTCCCTGTCTTTATCTTGACCCATTAACTTCCTCATCCTATTTTTTTCCCCCACCTGCTAAGGATAGGGCAGTGAGAGAGCAAAGGGATGGGCATGTGGCTGCCAGCTAATGCTAGCTCACCATAACACCAAAAATCAACTGCCTCCTTACCTCCAAATGCTTTCTGAATTTACCAGACCTCTTCCCTAAATACTACAGTTTGTACAAAGAGCTAAAAGGAGTTAGCTCACGCAAAATGATGAGCAAAATGATGACTCCCTTGGGAAACGGAAAATTAAGTAAAATACATTTCAATTAATTGAAATAATTACATCATAACATCTAAAGTATTAATTAGAATAAAATTAGGCAACAGGATTAAGAGTTCTGAGCAAGTTTTCTCTCCTCAACCTAAAGTCCCAAGTCCTCTCCTGCAAATGAGATATAGCTACATGTTGAGAAATAAAGAAAAGAACATTGAGCACGGATCTTCTTTGGAGAAGTGAGAGAAAGGTGTCACAGTGGGCTACCTTTAATGATTTCCCTCTTAAAACAGTAAGCCAGGAAGTAGGAGACTTGAGGTCAATGCTTAACTGAGCCTGACAGGATTCAAATTTCTATTTTCTGCCTCCTCAAGACCAGTCTTACACACTTGTTAAATATGGCTAAATGGGAGAACTTTCTGGGCACTCTGGGCCAAAGTGCGGAGGAGAATACAACAATCAGCCCGTTAAATCTTGCTGGTGATCATGAGTTCTGCTTCCTCCTTCTGTAAAGTCACTGAAGCAAACAAAAGCATAATCCAAATCACAGAGAATGCCCTAATCACTACAGTAATACCCTAATCACTACAGTAATGCCCTAATCACTACAGTAATGCCCTTCCTTGTGCTCTCTCTCTTTTGATCAAAGATGAGATCAATTTTTATACTAGCCCTATTTACTGGAAGGCAGCCTGGTTCAGGCTGGGTAAACAGCTTCCACCTAGCACTTCCTCAGCTCTGGTAGGTAAGTAACAAAAGGTTAAACTTCTTCAGACTGAGAAAGGGATTTATCCTGGTCACACACTCTCTCAGTATGTGTTCTAGCCAATTAGGCTGTAATACAAAAGATGTGTAGCTGGACCGTCACACCATTTTTGCAGCTTTGGAAAGGAACCGGTTTCTATGAAAGATTCTCTGTAAGCAAGCATTAACTGAAATCTGTTTGATCTGATTAAATTCCTGAAAGCTGGAAGAACGACTGTCTCCTTTCTGAATCTTTCTCGGAGTTGGGGAACTTTGGTGCTAAGAGAAGTAGTTTGGGGAGAGCAAAGTTCAAACACAACTCTAGGTCCCCAAAACTGCCACATCAATGGGGAGCTACCTGTAGGGAAATATTCTTAAACTCCTAGCTCTGATGGACTTTATTTTTGAAAAGGAATTTTCCCTTATTATCTGTGCTTCTCCTGCACTGAACTGGATGATCCTGCTCAGTTTTCAAGCTGAAAAAAAACACAGCTTTACCTCCTTGCCTAGTTTATCAACAAACTTGCTTGCCATTTTTTTCCAACCATAGTGATTGCTTATTAGTTTTCTTTTCTGTCATGGACTAACCTTTCCTCCAGGCAGTTTGACTTCCAACGTTCTTTTAAAAATGCATAGTTTTCATTCTGAAATTAAATTACACCACAGGAGCATTGATGATAAGCAGTATGCACACCTGAATGCAAAAAATCCCAGGGTTAAATGAACAGTTCTTTTATGCAAAGGAAAGAGCGAGCAATGGAAACTTGGAAGGTCCAAATAATGAATCAGATACTTCATTGACAGGCCTGGTCCCAGCCTTTCCCTCAACATCAGCAAGTTGCTGCTAAGGCCAGAAGAAGAAGTTAACTAAAAGACTTCCCTCCTAATTCTATCCCATTGACCAGGCTTGAAAGAATCAAATTGCAGGTGGGCTTGTCCCTTGACACTGAAGAAGCCCAAACTTTTAAAGTGTTCTACTACCTATCCCACAGAAGCAATCACAGCTCTGACTCTGAACAAGAAGACCCTTATTGGCAGGATGTTCTTAATGATGCAGCAGGATCAAGGACTTCACAGTAAGACCAGTTTCCTCATGTCACCCTCCTCTTCAATCAAGTTTTAACTTCAGCTTGTCAACCACAGAAACATGTTTTTTTTAAAGACCCAGGCTTTTAGGTATGCAGAATTACTAGGGACTTTTAAATGATTATCTCAAAATTGTAGGAGAGGAGTATTCCTTAGGTATTTCCAGCAGGGTTTGCCTTTCAAAGCTGCATTCTCTGCCCATATCCACATAGCACATCAGGATGAGACCAGGATGTGCATCCTTTCCTCCCACTCCCTGCTAACCCTTGAAAGACCTCGGTGGCATAAGCAAAGAATGTGCCACGCATCCTCCAAGATGTCTCCCCTAATCCCACGGAGGATGCTTGGGGATCTGTGTTCAGCCATACTCATACAGTAGGAGACAGTCCAAGACAGCACATCTAGTATCCCCACTGACTTTCAAAGCAACTTCATCACACCACTTTGGCCTGTGGAAGAACAGAGAGCTCTCTATTTAGCTTAGTAAGCAAATCCCAGACTTCTACAAACTTCACTTTGTAGATCAAATAAAGTTTTAACAAGAGTGCCCCAAATATTTAGATCTACTAGAATCCTAAAGGGCACCTGGCCGACTCCCGCTGCTCCACAAACTTCTACTTCGCCTATGTTCATCTGGAAATCCCATTTATTCTTGTCCATACACACCATTAAATCTCAATGCTGAGAGTAAGTTTTTCCACTTGTATTTTGAAGAAACATAATGACCAAGTCAACATATGCTGAGGCTCTTGTTGTCCCTGTATTTGTCATTATTTCACTTGGAATGGCTGTTGTTCTCCGCATACAAATTTAGTTTAACTGCCCAGTAGGTTCACATGTCTCCATGGTCTAGCAAACTAAGGCCAAGTTGCTTGTGAACTAAACTGCTCATTAATGATCAGAGCTGGGGTGAATGGTGATGTTTCCAGTTTTACTTCACTTCAAGACAGCAAAAATACTGGAGAGCCTGCGTACCGTGAAGCACCAAGAAAAACAGGGCACAGACGCTTACAGTGGCTGTACACAAAGCCAGCTTGTGTTCAGGCCAGTCTGAGCTGGGCATTGACCCTCTTAGACCTGGACTATCCCCACAAGCCCTAGTGCTGACCCTGCCCCAGGCTGCGTAGCTTCTCTGCATTCTAGCAAGACCCATTAGCCTGTGAATGGCAGTGGATGAGGCCCTTAGCTAACAGGCAAACAAGACAGCCCAGCAGGAAGAAAGGAGAGCTCTCCTTTATGCTACAAGGCAAGTAATTGTGGTAAATTAATGGCTGACCTGGACAGTAACTCACAAAAATTTTGGGTTGCTTCTGACAGCTGAAGAGAAATATCTTGTCTTTTTTGCTTTTTTTCCCTGGGCTTCCTCTTTTTAATAAATAATCCACTGCTTTGACAGTGTTCAGCAGAAATTAGTCATTAATTAGAATTTAACAAAATACATTCCTTATGCTGGCTGGCTGGACTTCCCTCAACAGTCTCATTATCCTTCCGTAATGGAGTAAACAGCACATCTACAATCTTCAGGAGCAATTTAATGTTTTTGCTTTTACTACTAAAGGCGCCTTTATGTTTATTTCCTAGCATGGAATCAATGCCTGCACCATGAAGACAATGCAACTTTCCTGTAATAAGGTTAGTTGTGCCTGTGATGAATTACTTTTGGGTCTTAATGATCCTCAGCATGGGGTGTCTTTTCCTCCTGCTTCACTGCTTGGAACATTTGAGTTATTTTTTCCCTTTCAACTGATGTCAAATATCACTGGTTTGGATCTTAATTAAAGCACTTAATTGTTGAGCTGATTTTGATCCGTGCTAAGGTGGGACAAGATGCTGTTGGCCTATATTATTTCTCTATTTCTTTTTCTCTTTTTTCTATCTTACATCTTTTAAGAAAGAACTTTCTCATTGCACTCATTTAACAAGGGTTTTTTTCCTACTAGAGTTGGGTTTTTCTTCCTATGCGTTTTTCAGTCACTCCAAATATAAAGCCTCTAATCTACTATCTGGCATGTCTCAACCCTCTGTTCAAATTATTTCAAAAAGGATTCCAAGCAGAATATTCAATTAGAAAGACATGACTGAAAAACAAAAATGAAAGTTTAATGGTCTAGTAAAGTCCATGGCTACCTCAGCTAGGCTATCTTCAGTTCTGCTTTCATGAGCCCAAACTGTATTCAATCAAAGCTGTTCTATCTATAGGTTATCATCCATTCATTAGCAAACACCCCCACTTCCCCCCCTCCAAAATGTCCCGCAAACAAAAAAACCCCAACCACCCAAACATAAAACTGAAACAACAAAAAAGGACACCCCCCCAAAAAAAAATCCACACAAAAAAGAAACAAGAGGAGGGAAAATAAAAAGCAAGGTATCTGATCATTGATCTAGAAGAACCTCTCCTGCAGAAGCAGCAGATCCATACGTAAGAAATGACAACGACATGGGGAAGGGGACTTCACCTTGATTAGTGCTTATGAGACCAAAGAGAGTTAATTCCTCACTTGTCACCACACTGGCTCTTCTAAATCAGCACAAACGAATTGCTCAATAATCTCTGTCCCAGCACATGAGCCACTCCATGGATTCCAGCTATGCTTAGGAATACAGGGGACTGAAACAGATCATCAAAATTAAAACAGATGGACCCCATCTCACAAATTATTTCTATTTTGTAACCAGCAGCCTCTGAAGACGTAGCACACAGACACCATGACTCGCTTATCATACAGACATTTGACTTTCATCTCGCAAGGTGTTTATGATTATCTACTAGATCATACTCTGGCAATAAATTGGAATGCAGAACTGTACACCTACAGAGCTTCTGGCAACAGTTCACAATGGGATCATTAGGGAGAATAAAAGCACACAAAACTGGAAAAAGAGAACTTCCTCCCATGACTAACTACATATTTTACAAATGTCCACCTATCATTAGTAGCTATAAATATTTCTACTAAAAAAAAAAAAGCAGAAATGTTCAATACAAATAAAAAATCTGTTCAATATGTTGGTAATTAGAGGAGAGACTAAGTCACAAAAATTTAATATGGGGAAAAGGGAAAATTCATTAAATTCCTGAGACAGAAAAATCATCAAGTCTGTGCTATGCTTCTGAGGTTTCATGAACAAGGTGGAAAATAATCTTAGCTAAAATAAAGTACCACCAGGGCCTCCCGCCAAATATAACAAACAGTGAAGGCAACAGTGGGAAAATCACTCTTCAACAACAGGATATGTGCAAAATGTCCAGGGCATGATACCAAAAAGGCTGCATGCGATCAGGAAAACCACAGGAAGTAAGACAATCTACCATGCTAGAAGATGTTAAAATATCTATAGCCTTGACAGAAACCAAAGCAGAACAATTATCATTAAGGCCACGAGAAATTGCCTGACACCAGCTTTCCCACAGCACAAGGAAATTACCTAGCTTACCTTGCTTCTGCATTTTAATCGCACTGGTTATTAAAATGTTCTTTAAGGCATTGAAAGGATGAGGGTTAAAGGGTACAACTGTGCCAAGTCCAAAAAATCCAATGTGTTGCTAGAAGGGTTGTGGGGCCACAGTGAGGAGCCCTGAAGGTGTAGCAGACAGTGAGAAAGTATGAGTGTATGCCATCAGCGTTACTAGTCCTCACTACAACTCTGTATTGTGTAGGCTAACAAGAGCCCACAAAGAGTTTACATCAAGGAGATGAAACTCTCCATCAGCACTGAAGGAGGATTTAGATTATTAGGCTACAGCAAGCAAGAATTTCCTGGAAATCTCTGATTTTAGCACTACACTGGCAGGTCATATTATGGCAGAAGCAGTTCATAAGCTTAGGAGCTTATGGATGTGATGAAAGCAACAAGAGCCTCTCTAAAAACTCTAAACCTCCATTTTGCTGAGGTGATAATGGTGTGATGGGCTTCATTTAAAAACAAAACAAAACAAACAAACAAAACCAAAAACAAAAACCACAAAAACCCCTCAATTAAAACCACAAAACAAAACAAAAAAATCACACCCAAAACAAACAACAACAAATAACAAGACAAAACCAGCAAAAATTAACCAAACCAAACCTATTTAAATGTGATATGATTTTTCCAGGGGTTTGTGTACATCAAGGTAAGACAGCTACATCACTAAATTGTAAGAGAGAAAATAAAAGAGAATTTGAAGGCTCTGGCACTCAGGAAAGAAGTAATTTGGGATCATACATGTTTCTACCAGCATATTACCCATGTTGCAGAAAATATAGTAATTTCTACCTTAAAGTACAACAGCCAGTCACTGAGTGGGTCTATTCACCAGCAGCTTCAGGCTGCAGCATGCAACAGTGTTTAGTATGCATCTGTAATCTTTTGCTATACAGATTTTGCCCATTTGGCCTTTTTATCCCAAAAAGTGTTTTTTAGAAGAGGGGAGCAAAATGGTTTTAAAGCACTCCTTCTGAATGTGGGATACAGTTTTGGCTGGGAGAGGGGAAGAAGTACAGTCTGAGCTCAGTTTCCAATAGTGACTTTAAGAAATCACAGCACAGACAAAAACTTGTTCAGAATGATTCTAGTTTTGCCTCCCAGCAAGGTTTTGTGCTTTCCACATTAGTGACACTCTGAAATCAGTCATCCCTGCAGAGATAAGCCTTTATCATGTTAAGATCTAGGGTACTTATACTTCTATTAAAACACATAATTTAAATATTCATCTGACTTTTCTGGTTGTAAATTCTGGTTTTGGCTTATTTTTCCATTTTGCTGCAGACCAAGGGAAAAAAGGTCTCAGCTTGGGTGGCAAAATTCCTCTGATTTCTCTGCTCCTTGCATTCAGAGGGGAGAGGTCGCACTGTAATGATAAAAATGTGCTGACATGTAGGAAGCCAGCTATGCTAGACTTAAATTAGAATTCATGCTCATCCTCTCTGGAACAACCTGATGGCTTCTCTTCTCCTTCATTAGCAGAAGGAGGCTGAGAGGGGAATGTAAGTATGCAACAATATAATTTATACAGGAAATCTGAAGGGGGGGAATGCGATAACCACAAGTAATCGTTACCAAAGATGACTATATGGAAAATACCAATAATTGCTTTCATGCATTTCCCTTAAGGAAAGCAATATAAAAATTAGACATTCAAAGAATTTCAACACAGTCACAGAAAATAAAATGCCTCTTGGAGTAGTCACTGTGAACAAGTATCACATGCCAGCAAAAGTATTCTGGCATTAGCTTTCATCTTTTACTCTGTCTTCACCTAAGGGAAACCTGGAAAATAACAGCAGACTTCCTTCTGTCTAACTCACCTACTTAAGAAACCAAGACCTACAGCACCGAATATCTAAGGAACACAACCACACATCTGTCTAATGAGAGCTTATCTGTGAGGAAAAGGGCGCATTTCTAGGTTATATTTTGTTGAGAATGTTGGGCATCTCTGATCCATTCCAGTGTATGACAAGTTGTTTGCTGGGAATACAGAAGGTTGCTTTCAAATGGAGAAAAATGAGTTTGCACACAACTCTGAGCATAAAATGAAGAGCGACAAAGAACATAACCTGAAGAAATACTTGGGAATCTATTAAGAAGGCAACCCACTCAGGCTCTTCACAACCTTCTCCTTGTTCTCTGTAGGGAACTCAGATGACTTCTGGCAAATACCTCTGAAGGCCATACAGCCAAGTCTCACAGTTGGAAGCTGTGGGCTTCCTACAAGGCCATTGGAATTCGACCCTAAACTTGCTAAGTGCTGCACAAATAGCCATCAGCTCTCTGCCCAGCATATGCATCACAGGGGCTTCTCATTTTGGGTAGAGAAGAATAAAATTAAAATTTAAAATGTGATCTGCCACAAGGCTTTTGAGGAAACAGCTTCTCTGATGTGAAGAGGTCAGAACTAAAAGGGCAGCTCTTGTATGTCCTCTTGTTGTATATGTTCACTGAGAGGGCAGATCTGTTACTTGGGAAAGGAATAGGAAGAGCTTTCTAAAGTCTTATTAATGTATTCCCATCTGTCACTAGCTTTCAACACCCGTGGTCTAAGGCTAACCAATGAGATGAGCTACTTCACCAGGGATATTTTCATACATTTTTCAGGTATAAGTATGAATCATTTCCCATTGGAAGTATGGCTACTTCTTTCAGAAATGTCGTGGATACAGTGAATTAAAACCTCTACTGTAAAAGCTGAATACCTCTGTTATGCTCCCTCTCCCTCTCCACACATATATATACACACGCTATATATATTTTTTATATATATATATATGTACGCTA
>VYZT01029942.1:0-31703 GCA_013400735.1 Pomatostomus ruficeps | reverse complement strand
ATATATGTACGCTATGCATGTTTTTAAATCATATGTGTATGTGTTACACTGTTGTCGAATAGCTGCAGTTGCTTTAGCCTCACAATTCTTCTGGACAACCAACAGGATCATTCTCTGTATTTTACAGGCAAGCTAAGCATCTGCTCAGTCTGTGACAGGGCTGAGTACTGAACTCTGCACACAAAAATACCTTTTTCCTGAACGAACCCAGAATGTTCATTTTTCTAATTCTTAGTGAAGAAAAAGTGTTTCATTGACGTAATTTTGATAGACCAGTCTATGCTATGAATCACATTAAGATTCAGATCCAGGCCAGGACAAATCATGTCCTCTCTACAGTTGTCAGGGTGACAGCAGTCTTAGGCATTTCAGCAGTAGAGGACCTTTGGTAACTCCAAACTCTTCCCTTCATACTGTGATACACTCACTGATCCTGCTCTGTACACACTAAGCATGTTCAAATAATGGCAGCACTGTTGGAAAACAATTCGCAGACCCAACAGCATAACTCACATATCCTACAAACCTCTTGTAGGTAAGAGTTACAGGTGTATTTTGGGCAGAAACTCGTGGGAGCGCATTTCTTGGTAGGGAATCCTCCCTTTCTTTCCTATATATGAAATGCCAAGGAAGAATAACAAAGCTGACAGAAAAGTTACAAGGCTAGGACCCTCTGCAGACAAAGAAGAGAGACAGTTTTCTTTAGAGTGTCATTTGGAGGTGAAGGCAGACACTGATGAAATGGAAAAATTTAAAAAAGGGTAGCAGCACCAGGATATCAAGAGTAGTCATCCCCACCAGTAACAATACAGATCTAGTACCATTACAAAATCTCTCAGCTCTTTGGATCAAAAAACTACAGCCTTGATGTCTTTCAAGGCTTTATTCACCTAAAAGACATGGGACAATTTGCTAGGGAAAGTGACCCTCAGGTAAATGTGAGGATGCAGGGCAATAGTAGGGACACCTTACTAAGTGGTAACTAAGGGATGCACAGTATCCTCAAAGGATCTCCTCGACCCTGGATCTTGGAGTGTAGATATCTAGTCAGGAGCTGCCCTGTGGTCTATTCCTCATGCCATGGCTCAGCAGAACACGGATCTAAGAGCAGCTAGCACAGAGCTGATCTATGGCACTGCTGTTGACCTTGCAGCAAGGATACAACACAACCAGGGCTGACTGTGGGGTGATGATGCTTGTGCACAGCATCTGGCTTATCCAAACCACGGAATATGGGAGAGGCCTACACCACTGCTAGGGCAGTTCAGGAAGCAGATTTTTATTCATAAGATGCTGTATCTGACATTCTCTGACAACCATACAGAGAGGCAGGACTGTGAAACTACTGCAGAGTAACAGGGATGTTCAAGGCCTGTTATTCACCAAAAGGAAGTACTTTCCTCTTTTTTTTTTTCTTTTTAAACTGACTGCATTTCTTTCAGCACAGACATAAAATTCATTTCACTTCCCTTTGACACTTACTGTCAACATAGGGTCAGTCCTTTGTGCGTCAGGTTTTCACACAGTTCAGGGAAATGCCTGCATTTGTTTATTTGAAAAAGAGAAGATTTTTTCCCCTATCAGGCATAGTATATTTTACAGCTTATTTATACAAGATGTTAACGATGGGTGAGATTTAAGCTGACAATGTCTCCTTAAGTTAAGGTTAGTTAATTCTACAGTCTAATAAATTTCAACATTCCTATAAATAAATGAACTTCTCCTTCACGCCAGGCCTAGCTTGACTTTGACAGTCTTTGAGAGAAGGTTATCTGGTCCCTTTATAAAGCTGATACAAGAATGGAGAGCTATCCAAAAGCTGGACCACACTTTGAAAGGTATCTCTCTGATACGATGAAAAGGGGTTGCTTTCCAGCTAGCATCAGTATGAATGTCTCCTTCTCTCTTGCCAATACATTCACAGTAATACTAGTAAAATATTCTTAAATTTGCGATAGTTCAGCCAGTCAACAGGAAAACAATGCTAAAAAAGTAAATTTAAAAAGTGGCTCAAGAGCGAGTTATAATATGACTGATTAGGCACACCAAATTACTAAGACACAGCTACAGTTTAAATGTGCCTGAAGAGGAGGGAATACCTTTTTGTTGCTTTAATGGTAACAGACTCTCTTAGTTTTTTACCGTCATCTCTAGAAATGGCGTTATTGCATTCATCCTTCACCCCTGGATCTCTCACAGAGGGAGAACCTTGGACAGATAGGTCATGCAAGTCCAGCATCAGCAACATAAACAGCCCAAGTACCTTGTCTCCCCACTCTGTTCTCCATCTGCCTGGTACACTCCATGCCTCAGGTAAGAGCAAAGAGGGGCCTGAATGGGCTACAGGGCAGATTGCCTTCTTTGCATCCAGTCACGCACAGCAAAAAACTACTACTGCCTTTTACTTCTTGCCAGGTAGATATTGAGATGCTATCCTTATTTATTTAGGCATAAAGTGCTCAGGTGACAGTGCCCTTTGGCTGAGACCTAATGTTTTTGCATTCAAACCTGTCATTTCAGTCTAAATCTTATGCACAGCTGCCTACATCATAATGAATGAATTATCTTAACTTTCCAAAAATAAGTATTCACATCCTTTAAAAACATCTAAGCTATTTGCACTGCCAAGGTCTTTCCCTGTCCCCTTGACATCTCTTCCTGCATTGGGATGCAAAATGAAATTCTCTGCTCCTTAGAAAAAAAACTGGAAAGAGCTAAAGTGCAAGGAGAGGAAGGAGAGTTGGTTCTTGCTGCTTTAAAGGAGTGTTCCACAAGTGTCTATAATTTGTCCTCATGTCTGTCCTGGCTCTTTGCTTCCAGTCCCCTCTGGCTTTAGCCAAGCTCTGCTGGAGAGCTTCCAGTCATTTACAGGAATAAAAAGTTTAAAAATAAAATAGGAGCTTTGATCAAGAAAGAAGTTCATCTAAGAAGGAAAAAGGGAAACACAAACAGTGACAACTCAGGCGGAAAGCAAGGCGAAAGCAGGTTCATTATGAGCTGACAGATATTTCTGTGTCTGCGTGCAAAGCCAAAACCTTCCCTGCTGCTCTTTCTTCTTCAAAATGCTCTGCATTAACAATGAGAAATATGTTTTGTTTTCACCTCTGGCTTTCTCCTATGTTCCAGCATTCTTTGCTTTTTCAACTGCAAAAAGTTCTTTTGCAGAAGCCGTCAACTGTACTGACCTCTGCTCTTGTGCATGCGCACGTACGTGTACTCACACACACGCCCACAATCACCAGTTCTTGGGTTCCTGTTTATTCATAGCCAATTCTCCCTCCCTCTCCTTCATTTGTTTGTCTTGACATATCCATGTCAGCTGCTGTTAATGGAGAGATCTCTTCACTGCTTTTCTGATAAAGAAGGCAATAAATCTGACATGGAAAGTACCAAGCTCCTCCCAAAATTTTCATTGTAGACCCAACTTAGTACATTTTGTATTATATGGCAAAATCCTGCCCCCCAAATTCTAAATATCCAAGGCAACCTCCACACAAGCACCTTGTTTGCTTTAGTGAAAAAGATTGAAAAAACCTCCTCCATGCAAGCAGTCTGCATCGTTCGGGACCTCCAAAAACACCAGTGCTCAGGAGGTGCCCTAAAATGCAGACAGGATGAAGAACAGGGCAGTTCTGGAGAGTACATTTCCAGCAGCTGGGGTAGTAATACCGAATTCATGGCACTGGGGAGACAACTGGCTGCTGCCAGAAAAGTGGTAAATGTCTTCAGAACAGGTCTCATGGAGAAACCTTTGGGCAACAGGTAACAGTAGTCTGGTCAGGATATATTGCTAACAACAAAAGTAGAACGAGGTGATTGTCATTCTAATATTTGGAGTTTCTTAGCTTAAACTGAAAATCTGCAAATGGACTCTGGGTGCTCCATCTCAAGCCCTTACTTTTTTTTTATTTTAGACAACAAAATAAAGTAACTGTCACATTAATTAAAAGCACAAGTGAACCAGAGGAAGATTATCCTCAAAGTCATAAAGCTACAGGGCTTATTTGACTAATTCTTTTGTTTATTACACTTTTAGATTGTGTTTTGATATTGAAAGAAAAAAAGGACACATAATCCAAAATTAATATACCGCTCTTCAGAGTTCCAGTTCTGAGACACTGGAAAAATGCCCTTTCTTCAAACTCAAATACATGTTTTGACCTGTGATTAATTTTTTGCTTGGGTTTGTTTTTCTACTTTATCATGAGAAGCTTAATTTACAAGAATGAAAAAATACAGCAAAAATATCAATTAAATTAACTGCAGGTGCTGGACATCCAGGTATTTTTGAGTAATATCCCATTTCCATTTTGACAATTACCTTTATACCCAAAAGTGATCTTTTTTTACTACCTATGTAAATTAAATCAATAAAAATCGCATGTGTCTGTTCTGTACTATGTATTTTGGAAAAGATGTTAAATATTGTAGAAGTATAATCTACACATATAGTTCAATTTACTATTTTACAATTACTGCATGCATACATATGGATGAAGAGACGTTTTATGTGCACAGAACTCTGTGTTTTAAAATCAGAAATGACTACTACATAATTTATTTCAATCTGCTAGACAATAAAAGCCTGTCCAGGCTGCTTCAACCCAGCCATTTATATTTTGCTACAGTATATCTTGCAACAAGGCATCATATTCTTTGTTGAAAACCTCAAGAGCTTGTCAGTTTATCCCAGCTCTTAACCACTCTCCCTGTTAAAATCGTGTGCATTGTCCCCCAAACTCAACTGTTTCTGCCTCAAATAGATTTTGTCTGGCTTTAACTCCCAGCCCTTGCTTCTTGTTATGCTTCTTTCCCCAAGATAAAAGGGCTTTTTAACAACTCAGCATTTTCTTCTCATCAAAGTACTTGTGAAATTCACTCATCTAGTCACCTTTCTGTGCAATGAAGCTAAACAAATGGAGTTCTCTAAGTCCTTCACCGGAAGATGTATTTCACAGTTTCCCAGCCATGCTTTGCAACCTTATCTCCACTTTTTCAATGTCACTCTCAAAGTGTGTGCAGGAGATCCAAGCATGCCATAACAATCTTCCGAGTATGAAGCCAGTATAATCCTCCACAAGTCAATAAACTCCCACCTATTTTAAAATTAACAAAACCCAGGCAGTGAAAAGGATTGGCGCAGCTCTTCGAAGACCAACTATTAGAATCAGGATAAAAACACAAGAATAATCTGGTCACAGACCTCATTCTCATGCCTTATATATGACTACAACTCTTGCCTCTACCACAGCAGCTCCTAGGTAATGCGGTACAGTGACTCTTTCCAGTATGATGTTTAACGAAGGCAAGCATCAGATTCTAGGGAATGAGAGGCTGCAGAGCAACATTGCAGGAAGGGACCTGAGGGTTCTGGTCAGTGGAAAGCTGACCATGAGCCCTGGCAGCCAGGAGGGCCAAGTGTGTCCTGGGGGGCATCAGGCACAACATCGCCAGCCGGGCAAGAGAGGGGATTGTCCTGCTCTGCTCTGCACTGGGGCGGCCTCACCTCGAGTGCTGGGGGCAGTTTTGGGTGTCACAATATAAGAAAGATGTTAAACCATTACAGAACATCCAAAGGAGAACCACAAGGATGATGAAGGGTCTGGATGGGAAATCTTATGAGGAGTGACTGAGGCAATTTGGGTCTGTTTAGCTTGGAGAAGAAGAGATTGAGGGAAGACCTCACTGTCATCTTCAACATCCTCATGAGGGGAAGTGGAGGGGTGGGTACTGATGTCTTCACTCTTGTGACCAGGGACAGGACTCCAGGAAACGGCATGAAGCTGAGTCAAGGGAGGTTTAGGCTGGATATCAGGAAAAGGTTTTTCACCCAGAGGGTGACTTTTGGGGGATAGTCCTGTGCAGGCCTAGAGTTGCACTTGATGATCCTTGTGGGTCCCTTCCAGCTCAGGATATACTGTGATTTTCTGGCTGCATTATGGACAGTAGTAGAGAAGTCACAAAACTAGAAAGTGAATTACTTTTTCTCCTCTTTGCTAAGTTTCCCAACAGAAAAGTGAGGCTAGGTAGAATGGGTTGGAGTTCAGGAGCAGTTAAGACAGGTGGTTAATAATAGGAGATCATTCCAGCCTCTAGTGAGTGTCAGCTCACCGCACTGCTGAGATCCTCAGCACCTCCACCTTTGTGCTCCCCAAAGCAGCACAAGACACACCAACCTGTCTCCTTCATCTTCATGCCTAGACCCCACCAGTTTCAGTTATCTATATCTAATTAAGATACCCCAAAATACAGTGACAACAGGTCACTTTCAAGGAGATTTAAATGGCAGTTATTCAATTTTCACCTTTTTCTAGATTTACAGAGTACAGAAGTAGTTTTCCTAATTAAAAAAAAGGCAAAAACTGAACTTAAAATTCAAATATCAGAAAAGTACCAAATAGAAGGATGAAACTGTGAATGGGAACACTCCAACCTAACTGTTCACTGTAGATAAAAGTGAAGTAGTCATAAAACGCCTCACAGACTGTCATTAGACCTAACTTGATTGTGTCTAATTAAGGTTAAGGTTTCAAGGAAACTGCACACGCACAGACAGTTGCTTGTAGCCCTGTTTACCACCTGCATGTGACCATCTAAGGCCTGGTGACATGGTCATTGCTTTTCTATTCAGACTGCATGGGTCCCACAGGAGACTGGAGACCTGCTAGAGGAAGCTCTCTCACAGCTGAGGGACAACATCCAGCACTGTACAGAGTTACGGAGAATGGCAGGAGTGCCCTGCTTCAGGAATAGCCAGTATCCACCCACAGCACTGTTGCTCTCCAGCTATCAAACAGAAATGCTCACGCTGAACAGAAATTAGTTGGCAGCTATACATATGTGTGCCAGTTATAATCTATTAATTCCTCAAGATTAACAGTCCTAATACTGGGGGTTTGTCCAGTGTTTGGTTAATTATTTTTAAAAAAACAACACTTGGCCAAATTTTCATCCCATAACCAACTAAACAAGAACGTACATAATAGTCTCACTCCCTTTCTGCTACAGGCACTCACAGCCTGCATTGGTAGTTGTGGCTCTAGTCCAGAAATTGCTCCTTCAATTTAACAACCATCCAGCTCCACAGAGAACTGATATTCAATTTTGTTTTAGCCCACCCTGTTGGATTCTTTACTCATAGCTAGAGTAATTGCTGTTCCAAATTGAGATTGAATCTTATCTTCCCTAGATATCTACTCTACCCTTTCTTCCCCAGCCCCCACATCTCTCTGGCACACTGACAACATGGTTGAACTCTGCAATTCAGAGAAGTTTACGAAATGAACTCTAGGGTTTGTTTTGTGGAAGTGGATCTAAAGGGTGGAGAAAAAGACATTTAGAAAATCGTTAGCTTCCACTTCCTTTTAGAAGTCACAGGGCCATAACAAAATATGGCCACCACATTACACCTTGCCAGAAAGTGAAGCTACTGTTTATGATACAGCATTGGAAAACATGCTGGCAACCAGAATCCCTAACCTCAGAACCAAAGTTTAGTGATACACCCTCTACAGGCAACCCACACGACAGAGAAACCCCGACCTGTTCCTGTAGTTACTTTAGCTCGAGCGATGGAAGCCTAGGACAGCTAGACATGGAAAACAAACTGTGTTCTCCTAAAACCAAGGGCTGGGACTGTGAAAGCTGATCCATGTTTGAATAAGGATTACAGAAGTAACCTTGCCTCTTGCATTCCATGTTCAACTATACAAGTTCAACATTCTTTGAAAAGTTACTGGGGTTGTCCCAAGAGACAAGAAAGTTACTGGCTAATCACCTCAGAGCCAACTGTGTGTGTTTTACCTGCCAGTGAGGATTAAAGTCTATTTCCATTTAGGTCAAGTAGTGGCACGTGGATGCAATATGTTTTCTCTGTCTCAAAACTAGATCATTGTTGCACTTGCAGTAGTTAGCACACTGGGCAGAAGGGACCAGACCTACATGGACCATGGAGATAAAATCTATTTCTGTTCCTAAGAAAATTCCCTAAACTTCCACCTCTCACATGCTTAGGCATGCTTGCACATGTATGTATGACAATCACTTTTTCTAATTAATCTTCTTCCACAGCACCATCAAAAGGACATCTCTTACCAGGACTACATCCACCCCATTAAATAAAAAGGGACAAGTGGTGTGTGAGAGAATTATCATTAGTGCAAGAAGGATATCATCTTCTGATTTTTAGACCATTTCACTAACTGAGCTGCCTAATAGCTAGCAGCCAAATTAATCCAGGAGTGCTGCTTGAGGGCTTTCAGTTAAATAAAGAGGTCCTCAAGAGTTTTGAAGGTCTCCTCCAGCAGCATCAGAGAAGAACTGATGAGACCTAATCAGCCAGAACCAAAATAGAAAGGCCGCAAGAGGATACAACAGTCAGAAAATACATCAACTAGTAAAGAGAAACGCTGGTGGTGCAGGTTCACCTTACCTGCAAAATCACTGTAGACAGCTTTTAGAAAAACCACAGAGCCACCTGACCTATGTCAAGTATGGTTTCTTCCATAAGACCAAAAGACAGGTCACAGTATTTCACACATATTCATCTTTCCAGAAAGTTAGATTTAATAGGAAAAAAAAAAAAATAAGGAAAAAAACCCTCAAATTGTAGATTGCAAAGAAAATTTCTAAGAGCTGCCACATTTTAATCTAATTTATTTCTATGGTCCTTAACCAGAACTCAGACTATCAGCCATCCTGACAATAATCTTTATTTAGTCTGAAATACTCCAAAGCCTACAGGAATATAAGGTAGTGGCTTTGTATTTAGTTTTTAATCTATCGATTAAACTGCAAGGTGGCTGTGAAAACAGAGAAGTTACATTTGGACTTACAGGTCCTTACAGATTTAAATATGTCACAACTCTTCCAGTACTTTCATAACTGCTCTCAGGTAGACATCATTTAGAGATGAAGTTCATTCTCTCATTTCCCTTCAACCAAAAGCAAGTATGTGGGAAAAAAGTAATGGGTCTTTATGGATGATGGGTGAGTGGTTCACTGAGGGTTGTTGCAGCTGAATTGCAAAAACCTAGACTTGAATTTACACATGATTATTGAGAAAGTAAACAATATTGATTTTAGCTCAGTGTCTTCTTTCCATCGAAAGCCAGAGAGAAGCAAGACTTGAAACGTTCTGACCAAATCAATTTAATATAATTACCCTTGAAAGATGACTTTGCTATCATGATTCTGTCATGATAGTGGGAAAATAAGCCTGTCAGCCCAAGGCATATTATAGAAAAAAGTGGTCATGCAATGCAGATATTTCCATCACCACTAGTTACAGCACTCATGCACGCACTTTTTAACAGCCACATTATCTCATCAACCCCCAATCTTCCCCAGATGTGTCACAAACAATTTTAGAAACAGCACAAAAACATCTACAGAGAGCATTTCCAAAAATTAATGCCTCACCTGTCAAATTTGCCAAGCCTCAGAAAAATGCATTTTTCACATATCTTAGAATATGTATAATAAGACAGTAATCTGTGTCCCTCATCCTGACCTTGGGAGGAATCCAGTAGTGTCACAGAGCATTATTTTTAGGGCAATTAAGCCTTACATAAATGTGTGTAAGCAACTTTCTTGTGGAGCATTTTTTTTTAAAGGAAAAAACCAGAAAATTTAAGCCAAACTTCTTAGAGAAAGTTGAAACAAAATCTTCCCTGATCATGCCAATTTTTTTTTCTAAATAAAATAGTACCCTAATCTAAATCAAATGTGAAAAAATAAATAAACTGCTTTTGAGTTATCCACCATGTAAGAAGATATACAAGACCAATGTTTCTGAAGGTGAAACTGAGACGAATTTATTTGGAGTTTCTGAAACCTTTTGATAGTGATCCTCACAGAAGCTTTATTTGGAAAACTCAGTCAGTCAAACCTCCTCTCATTAGCTCACAGCATGGCAAGAAAAGCAGGAGACTAACAGAAACCAAACAAGTAAAACTAAACTTGAGCCAAGTCATAGCAAAGCACAAAAGGGTGGTTGCAGGCACAAAAGGGTGGTTGCAGGCACAAAAAGTAGTTCATATACTTATTAGTGACTCACATAGAACTTCAAAATACTTTTTTTTTTGTGCCATTAATATTTTCTAGTTGTTAAACACTGTAAGAAGTTTTGGGAAAAAAATCCCCCAGGTTAATTTAAAGAACTGAGCAGCAAAGTGGCAGAAAAACTTGGGGTTTTATACATTTATTGAAAATAGAGTACTACCAAAGAACAAGCATCTTCTCACACGTTAGCACACTAGGAATCATCTGACAATATTCAAGAGTCAACTGAGATAGCAGTGGTAGGTCAAGAAGAACATTTCAGCAAGAACCATGGACAAATTTGCAGCAGCAGCTGAGCACTAGCTCGGCCTGAAAGACACTGGGATGCTTGGGTTGGATAAACGCACAGTTGGATGAATGAAGTATCAGAAACAAGAGATGTGAGCAAGGAAAGGGTTGTCACAAAACGTATTTGGAGGGTTTGTCACAGTGAGCTAGCCCTCACCAGGAGAATGAGGTAAAACACGGGGTAAATGGCAAAGGTGAACAAGTGTTGCTTTTAACACTTACAGGCTTATTGAATTAGAATGGGTTCATACCTACAAGGTAGACACAGTGCAGGGACAATGAATATCTGAGGAAGTCTGTCAGGAGAAAATGAAGCCTCTGACTGAGCACTGTAAGGCCTGGACATCAGGAATTATGCTTGCATTGGGAGCTGCTGATGTCGTGTTCAACAGGAAACAAGAACGTGTTGTGAGAAACACATTAGGGCTCTACAAATATTCAAGACAAAACAAACAAGCAAGAGAAAAGCAAGTCACTATAATCTGGAGTCCCAAGAGCTGCCAGTATGTCAGCTAAATAATACTGTGTACAACTTGCAGAGGAAACAGTAGTTATTAAATAAAAATTTTAAAAATAATTTTTAAAAAATTAGCCAGACAACTAGAGCACCCTGTAAAGTTGCTATCAAAACGGACAGGTCTGGAGAATCACGTTACAATCCAAGATGGAAAACAGAGGGTCCTAGGACTCTAAAAGGTCTCAAAAAAGCAGCAGCCTGATCTTGTGACCTTGTAATCAAAGACAAGAAAGTAAAGCCTAAATGATTCATGGAAAAGCATAAGAGCCATGTGGAAACTGGCTGTAATATGATGATCAATTAAAGAACTGCTCCCTATAATACCTGATTTTATTAATTTCAATGTTGTTTGTAAATTCTCATTATTATCACTTTCAAGCATACTTTCAAAACTTTCTTTTCTTTCGTTTTCAGTTGATGTTTAAAAAAACCAACCACTGTGACATAACAATCACAAGAATGGGTAACAATGCCTGCCACAGGAATGGAAGAAGTGCAATTGCTTGGGCTGCATCTTTCCTGATTGACTTTTTACTTTTACCTTCTGTCTGTTACATTCTACTTCCATGACTATCTCTACTTCTGTCAACTCTATTACAGGGCTTTTGTACATACCAGATATTTTTTATTATAAGGTCACAAAATCAATCGGCTTGTGTGACCTCAAAGAACAGTTTCACAAACCCTCAAAGGTCTCACTCATCCCAAGCCTTTGAAAAGGTGTATAAAATGTAATCTCAGAGGATTCCTCAGGGCATCCAAGTCCTGTATCAAAATGGAAAACTGAGGCACTGACCATTTGAGATTGCAGATACAATCCTGCAGGCAAGGACTAATCCAAACTCACATCACCTCTTCTTCTCCCTCTCCCATCAACATCTTTGGTATATTCTAAGTTGGATTGAGTACTTGGTAATGAATCCACAATACCTTCTCTCCCCTCTTTTTTCCAGCATCAACATAGCTGCATCCAGTCCTCTGTGCTTACTGAAATGCATTTAACTAGAAGAATTGCAGAAGGCAGGTTCTTTTCATCAAGATACTTTCTAGTAACGGTCAGGTTATGCTGTTGTCAAAGATATGAGACAGCTGCTTCCCTAATAAGATTGGCATATAGCTCTACTCAGATGCAGCCTGTAAACTATTCATGCTTAACTCCTGTTTGAAGGTTTACATTTATTCTTTCCCTCCCTCTTCAAAACGTATCAAAGCTAGCTGATTTGAAACCTATGATCAGTCTTCCTCTTTTCTCTACCCTCCTCCTGAAATATTCAGGAACCTGAAAGTTGAGAGATTCACCATACTGAAACTTGCTGTATACAAAATCTGGTTTTCACTTTACTCAAAAAACATCTGCAAGTCACATATATCTTTAAAAAAGGAAACATTCTATTCTGAAGGATATAAACTATCCCACAAACTTTGCCTCTATTCTTCAATTCTAAAGATAACTCAAAAAATGTCTGGAATTACAAAATCCACCTCTTTTCCATTTTCTTTCCTCTAAATTCTTTATTTGTGTCTTGCTCTGCATCTTTTTCCTCCTTTCCAGTCTCAACACCTGTTCCATTTCTCCCTCATCTGGCCGACATGCTGAAAATAACCACATATTGTCCCCTGTCACTGCTGCCATATCACTTAATCCCTTAACTCCATTATCAGAGTGCTTTTACAATATGCCAGGCCTTAACTATTCATTCAAGGCTCTCCAGTTACACCAGCGGTGTACCAAAACTCATCTTTCAGAAATCTTCTTGCACTCCACTGCATTCACATTTTACTTACCCCTTTTAGCTACAATTCCCTGGGGTCTTCCCGGCTGCGCTGTTGGGCACTGCTCCCATCAAGCTCCAGTTTCCTCAGATCCTACATACTCAGACTCTTTTAAGTCATCTTGATCTGAGCAGGGGCCCTCGCAGCACCTGGGACATCAATAGGTTTGGAATGCAAAGCAAAGGGGAGGGGTGTGGAATTAAACAAAAGAGCCCATGTTCAGGGGACTGAGTAACAGCAAATGAGTACTGAAAGAGGGTGAACTAAAGGAAGGCTTCCAGTGTGCTCCATCTCTGCTCTCAGTGAAACCATCCTCACCCTCACCACTCTCCCCAAATACATCATCACCTTGTTCCAGCAGCACAGAGAAGTCTACTTAGGCCTCAGGGGCCATGCTCATCGTGCCTCTGAAAAATGTCAAGCAGATCTGGACTGCAGTAGAAGGTGAGAGGGGACAGAGAAAAGATGTATTTTTGTTTATCTCTAATTTAAGTATTGTAAGGTCCAGCTAAAACACAGGTCCAAAGAAACATGCATGATAATTTGGGAAGTCACTCTTTTTCATAAGAAAGTCTGTCACCAATCACTTGTATTCCCCCCTATTTGCTGGTACCTCTCTCCTCAGCACACATTTCAAACATGCTTGTTATCCTAGTACCCTGGCATAAATGCAGCATGCAATGACCCTGATCCCGATGGTTGATATGGCAGAATCTGGGCTGCTGAACAAGTCTCAGCTTGAGGCAAGGTCTGGCCATAATGATTCCTAATTTTTGCCACACATCTTGAGAGCAGTGGCAGACTGGACTTTCAGACTAGAAGGTCTGGGGGTGCTGGAATGACCTGGCGCAGAGTTCCTGCCTCTAGGCATGTTACTCTCTTGCAGGGCAGCACCCTCCCAGCCCCCATTCCCAGAGGCAGAACCCTTCTGGAAAGCAGCCTTTACAGCCCTGAGTTTATACACGGGCTCACACACCCTGCTGCTTCTCCCAGATGAGCTCAGGAAGCTCTCACATGAACAGCAGCAGCCTTTCACCTGTCAAGGACAGAATCACCCTGAGAGCAGCAGTGCTTCCAGACTCCAGGGGAGGTACCCAAACACTTCAGATGCTGCAGCACAAAAAATCAGAAACACAGCTGATCACAGAGGTTGCTGTCTGGCTAAATATTCTCTTTCTTCACATTCACTACCGTGCAAAATCACTTCCCCTTGCTTTAAGCTCTGTTATCAAACATTTCCCTGAGGAAATATTTCTTATTATCCAAATCAATATCCACTGAAGTGGATTTAAGAACTTTAAAGGCCTTGATGCCTGCTATTAACATCAACTTAGATAGCTACTCTGTTAAACACAGGCTTTCAGTGGTGATTCATTTGCTAGAGTCTGTGTGCCACGGGGAGTGAATTGGTTTTTTCATCAGGATATTCTGTACCAGCTCCTAGAAGGCATCACTGGATTGTTGCTGCTTGTGGCAGTGATTGTTTTATTAGAAACTAAAATATTTGCCTGAAAACATTTGGTATCTTCCTTCTATCTTATACCATCACCCTGAGACCTATCTACTTGTGAGATGTTGCCACGAGCAAATCATCCTCACTGCCTATTGGATGATCATGAAGCATTCAGAATAGAGAAGAAAGCCACAAAGGCTTTACATAAGATAAATAACACATTTCTTCACATTTTCAAGGAAGAAATACCTCATAGTTTTAAGAAAATGTGCAGTTATTTGTCGATGTCCCTGCACTGTATGGACACAAACACACGTATCCGAACCAGGCCGAGGAGCCAAAAAGGAGAGCCAAAAGAGAGTCCAAAGAGAGCGAGCAAAAGGAGAGGCCAAAGAGCGAGGGCAGAACCCTCTGACCTTTATTTATATGTTCTTAGAAATCACCGTGGATTGGAGGTAGAAATTACCACCTCTCAATCACAGTGGTCAAAGGAAAAATCCATCACATGTCTCCGCCTAGGAGAATGGAATGACAAACAACAAGGACAGTTAACAAAAACATGAATAGTTAGCAAAAACTTGGCCATGTTTACAACAGCATGCGTGAGAAAGTATTACAGCAAAGAGAAAACATTGAAAACTGCAAAACTCAGGACAACAGTTATTTTCTCGGGAAGCTTTTGTTCGGCTAACAAACTGGATTTGTGCCTGCATTTTCTCAAAAAGTAAAAAACTATGCATACTTACGTAATAATACCAACATGACTCATACCTACCTCTTAAACGGTTTTGCATCATATGCACACTCTTTCAACCCATTCATGCATCTTTCTTCACCGTTGAGAAGGCATAGTCACACAGGGCTTGACCTCCTGAAAGGAAAACACTCCTGGCTGCTTCTGATTGCTCACAGTTGCAGGTGTTCAGCATTTCCCAGAACTGAGATCTTAAAGCTATCACCTTGAATTGACTCAAAGGAAAATATTGTCAAAATCAAACCTTATTCCCACCTTCCTCTATACCTCCTTCTTCACAATGTATAGGAAATCAAGGCTGTAAAACAGTAATTAACCTCACTTCACCTGTTTATTCTGGGAAACCAAGTGGTCTATCAAGCTGAGCATATTTAAATTGATGGACTCCTATCTGGTTTTAATCTTTAAAACTTGCTAAGTTGTTCTTAAATGGTAGATGAATTATTTACTTCAAACTTTATACAAATTCCTGTCTGACAACTACATGTGCAGAAGAAACTGAAGTTTCAAAATTCAGGAATCTGATAATCCATCCTACATGAAATATTCCAAATGTGGAACGTGTTCACTGTGTGACACATGTGCCGATGCAACAGAGTCTCTAACTTGGTTAAAATTTGCAGAATTTCACATCTTTGTGTTTTACAGTGGAAGGGTTGATGGTTTTTCTGGGGGAGGAGGGGGGGTTAAATATTTTTTACATTATTACTTACATTACCTAAATCTCTCAAACTCTTACTGAATGTTTCGTTATTTAAGTTTGACTGAATGTTTTAAAATCAAATATGAAATAGTAATTACACTGTATCTAATTAGGGAAAATGCAGACCTTCTTTTACACAAAGAGAAAAAATGCCTTTAAAAAAAATCTAGTGTATTTACGTAGCCTTAACTACACTTTGCACTTGTATAAAAAACAGCCTCTGAAGAAAGTCTAACTCTTCATGAAAGTCATATTTAACAGTAATTTTCTTTTCTTCCACACCAACTTGTAAAAAAGACATTAAATCTATTCACAAAAAGTGTGGCAAGGAATGTTTTCAGGTACTTTTTTTTGGTTTTTTGCTTGATTTGGTTTTAGGGTTGGATTTTTTTACTACAGTACTGCTTTTGCACAATTTTTCAGACTGAAGTACCTTATGGTTGACATTTCATCAGGCAGCATGTGACTCGGTTACTTCCACAATAGCAAACTGCATTCTTATGCTCTAAAAATCTCAGCTCTTGATGACACTGATTCAGAGGGATGCTTACAAATAACCAGTGGGAGGCACTAGCTGTGTTCACTGAAATGGAAAAATTTGCAGATGTTTGATAAACACACAGATGTAATTATCGCTTTGGATTTTTCAGCTAAAGCTAAATAAATTCTTCACTGTCTCTGCAACGCAGGCACAAATACACAACAACTATGATATTTCTTGGTCACAGCCTTCCAGCTGCTTGCTCAGCCAATACAAAAAATTATTTTCATCATTATTTTGGATAAGCATAATTCATATTTTAAAAATGTTTACATATTTATTTCACTGGAAAGAATGCAGAAAAGAAATCATCTGATGACTGTTGTATTTAGATCTCTTGCAGTAGGAAAGTTAAGAGGAAACCAAGACAAATTAACTTGTGATTCAATTAGGCTTCCCTTTCTCCTGCACCTCAGAACATCCCCTTACAGAAGGACAGGCTGAATTCCAACTTTTCTGAAGCATTGCTGATGCCTCAAGATTATCATACAGAAAGTACACATGTTATCAGCTCCAAGGCAGATCTCACAGGGCATACCACACAATTTCGAAATAACAGCATTTGGCCTTCATGGGGTACACTGCAAACAGCATTTAAAGAAGTCAGACTTTTGAAACTTTTTCACTTTTAAAATCTAACGATTACAAAATAAATCCAGTGGTTTCTTAACTTTTCCTGTTAAAACAAAAATTAAAATGTCAAGTTTTTAGCATAAAACATTTCTCTTTCTGTTCTTCTCTATGCATGAAAAGTTTATTTGTCCCCCTGTCTTTTCCAGAGGTGACACCTTAGGGCTTGAAAATGCAACCAAGTTACCGTGGGTCCTATGAGCACTAAAAATAGCTGATGGACGTGCCCTAATACCAGGAAAAAGGCAAAGGTAAGGCAACTCTGCTGAAACCCACTTTAATAAATCAACTTCCCTTGCATTTTCCCTGGGCTAAGAGCACAAACAGAAACAGTCAGTCCTGAGCCTTGGCAGTACGACTGTCAGAGAGCTCCATGTTTACTGGAGTGAGAGACTGAGGAAAATGGCAAATATCTCTGTCCCTGCACCCACCACCTAAAACCCCATCATCAAACAGGCTGGGGCTCTGCAGCTGCAGCATTTCTCTGCATATTAAAGTAATCGTTAGAGACAAAAGCAGAAATCTGTAGCCTGTATCTAAAGCAAAGGGCTTCACTACCCACCTGCAGAACTTCTGCCCTACTGCAAAGTTCAAGCCCAGGACAGGGGTCTGCTCAGGGCTGGGAAAAGCAGTGGCTGAAGAGCACTGTTGTCTCGAGTGGATCTCTCTTCAAGGATACATATAAACATGCAGTCGGTGCTGTATTTTATATTTCCATTTTAAAAATCCAACTAAGACACATTTAGACATGTGCAATCATTCTCTGACTTATTTATGGTCTCTGGATTCCTCACTCTCATCCTTGGGATGCAGCTAAGTTCTCCAAAGGAAACCAGATACTCAAAATGGGACTTTCCTAAACCATTTCAAAAACGTCTACAAGCAGTGTGTGACTGCTCTCCTTTCTTTTGGCCAGAGACAAGACAGATGTGTAAAACAAAGGAGTAAAAAATTACAGCAACACCCAGAAATCCAGTGAAAACTTCAACAGCAAAATACCCTTTTCTCGATAGACTTCAGAATGAAACTGGCAGCAGTGTCATTTTCTATGGGAAATGTATACTTGAGGTAGAAATGTTCAGCTGTCAAGGGAATATTTATGAAAAGTTGTATAAGAGTTGCCTAAATAGCTGCCAGCTCCATTATGTATGTAAAAGCCATTGTTTAGAGTTAAAAAATATTTCAAGACAAGAAGTAAAAAATTATTCAAATGCATGCCAGCACTATCTGTTAAATGCTAAATCTTTCCATTGACCTTTGCTTTTGATGTTAATTATGGATCGGATAACACAGCCTTCCAAGTTCCTGCTAAGGCAAAGCCAATCAACAGATATTTTCCCCAAGAAATAACAACCTTACTGTACAACAGTGGAATCTCTTGACAACACTGCATACAAAATTCTGAAATAATCCACTGGAAACAGCAGTTTCTCCAGAACTGTTGGCTTAAGAGTTAGCCAGTAATTGCACCTGATACGAAGGTGTTCCCAGGATAAAACTATTTGCTGACTATGAAGATCATGGGGTTATTATTATTTATCAAGTGTCAATGAGATAAAACTGTAATATATGCAAATACAACACATCCCTCCCAAGGTATTTACAGTACACATCAGAAAGATAATACAATTTATCACACCACAGCAAGTAATTAGATAAATTCACTGATAAATCAGGATCTTTTCCCTGGGAGTCACTGTTTTTTTTGACAATGCAGATAGACCAGGATTGCGAACCACACTTCTCCTGAACCACAGGAACTACCTTTATTTTCTAAGGTCTCTGCTGAGTCCCTGTTTTACAAAAGCTTTTGGATTAATGAAGGATATCAAAATATACTTCAAAATATATAGTAGAGTTGGAAATTTCTGGCTTGGTAGATTATTACTACAACAAAGACTACATTCTAATCCATTTTCTTTTCTAAATAATCTATTTCTAAGATAAGGATAAGGTCAGTAGCAATGTCTGTATGCAAAAACACTCCTATTTACAAGGTTTAAAGCCTATTTGTTGCTTTGCTGGTCTAGTATCTTTTCCCTTCCAAGGATGCTGGTCTCCCTAGCAGCAGTGTTCAAGAAGAAAAATATACCACAGCTGTAAACTCTGGTAACATTTGCCAAGAAAGGGATAATATTGACTGGCAGTAATGACTGTGCATGTTAAACACAAGCCTCGAGAGAATTCTTACTACATCATTTGTATCTGTTTTTATTTACTGAAGTCTGTGCCTGTTTCTCAAATACACTTTTCTATAACCAAACATATTAAACTCTTTCCTATCAACCATTGCACTCATCACGTGCTGTGCCTACAAATTTGCCTAAAAGTAACACACGTAACTATTCATATCTAAATTCTAATTAGTGTCTTTAACAGTTTGCATAAATATTTATTTAAGCTCCTGTTCCAGGCTGATCTGGAAAGGAAGATAGTCTTGAGTGAATTTGTGGGATCACAGTAGGTAGGTGTTGTTTCCTACTACTCACCACATTCCAGACCAGCATATCCAGATCAAATTTATCAAGGTGGACTAAAGCAAGCACAGAGTCTTGAAACTCCCTTCTCTCGCCAGAGTCTGCTTTAGACTGTCGTGTAAGTGTGAATCCGCCTGCACAGCGTCTGTCTCTCCCGAGGTCAGCAGCCACTGCAGCAATGTGCAGGAAAGCCTGGGGCTGGCACTGGGTTTTCAGGAGCATTCCACTAATGGAGACATTGTACGAACACACAAAGTACCTGAAGGTCAACAGACCCGGCGTTATCCCTAGGATTTCCTTGTCAGAAAGGACTCTTCAGAGCAGAGTCACTGAGAGTTTTGACTTGCTGCTTCATGAAATGTGAAACAAGAAGCATACTAAGAAACATTCTTCCACATCTTTTGGCTGTTGTTGAAGATGAAATTTATATTTTAATCTGGTGTGCCCCACAACATGCCAGCAGTAAATTTTTCCCTGCTGGACTTCTTTGGCTATTCTCCCATATCCTCAGAACCTGGGACAACCAAAACTTTTCCATAAGTAATTGTCATCTTAAAAGTTTGTTAATGGATTTTTTTTTCCCCTACAGGGACATGACAATTCCTGGCAAATATTTCAGATAATTATTGAGGAATATTCCAGTGAAATTTATGGATTCAATGCAAATATTGCCCAGTATTCACCTTGGGAAAAATAATTTGAAACTTGGCCAATGACAGATGAAAGTAACTCTAAATTTAGTTCTCACAAAACCCACATTTTAAATTTGCCATTTCAGGTGGGGAATGCTTACATTATAATTATGTGCTATTTTCCTATGATTTCACTTCCTGTTTTAATTAAAAGTTCATTCTGAAACATCAAAATTCTTTGCAAGATGGTAATTTTTCTAAAGAACTGCAGCTCCTAGAA
This sequence comes from Pomatostomus ruficeps, assembly GCA_013400735.1. Taxonomy (NCBI): domain Eukaryota; kingdom Metazoa; phylum Chordata; class Aves; order Passeriformes; family Timaliidae; genus Pomatostomus; species Pomatostomus ruficeps. The sequence continues at coordinate 11,593 of VYZT01029942.1, read as the reverse complement.
AGAACATGGTCATCTGCACAGCTGCAAACTGCAACACCAAAACCTGCTAAACATAAAGATCTTGAGAAGTTTGTATAATGTAAGCTTCCAAGTAGTCTTTAATCTTTAACAGTGCCGTCTCACCCCACTGTTGGATGGTTTACTCCTCCATGAAAATGGGGTATAGTACACAGCCAATGCTATTATGCCTTCACTTTCTGGAAAAATGGTTTTCCTTTGAAGAGCAGTGTCTGCATTCCATGAAGTTCTAACCCAATCAGGAACCTACTAAGCAGATGTTCTGGAGAAGACAAGTTAAACGGACAAGTCCTACAGAATTCAGAATCACACCCTCGGGGTTTTTTTCTTCCATTCTCCTCCAACACAGAGCCATACTCTGAGCACTGATACCGGACATTTATGGCAAAGATGTGTTTTACATTCACATTCACTGGTGCCTCTGTTGGCACTGTTGGGGCAACACCTCTTGGCTTAGGACTAAAAGCTTGGGACCTCCTCCTGAAAGCATGTTTCTGATGGACACATGCAGAGTATAATTCTTTTCTTAACAAGCAGCAAAAATGAAGAGGGTTGCATCCAGCCTGGTTTTTATCCAACTGTTATGTGTTTGAAAATCTGCCTGAGAGGGTTCAATACTCTTCTCTGCCTAGGAGACTAAGACATTAGTGTTCCCCCCCAACTGCTTGCCCCGTCTAGAGCTGGGAAGGTGGTTTCTTTTCTCAGCTAAAGCTGTTCTGTTGCACACTGAATATTTAAAAACCTATTAAATCAGAGTGAGCATCAGCCTCCAGACTGTGTATAAAAATAAATTCACCTACTTCACATGAAGTTGTTACCGTAGCAGTAGAAAAGAAGTGGCATCCTATTCCACACAGGCTGCTTTCAGGGAGAAGAGTAAGCTGATCTTGCATCCCCAATTAGTATTTAAGCCACCAAGCTGACTTATCCCATATACAATGCTTATGTTGGCCCTGCTTTACAATACAGCATCAGTCACTTCTCTGTTGTGCCAAGAGCCCAAATTCAAACGTGCAGAATAGGTCAGCTGAGAGTATGTACAGCTACTGGAAGCAGAGGAACCACACCCCGTTACAGGTTTGGGAGAGCTCAGCTGTGTGTCTGTCACTGAACTGCTCAGCTCTGCCAAGACTCATCTAAAAACAGCTTTTGAGGACACAATAATAAAAACTAATCCTACAAACATTAATTTCCTTGAGGATTAAAATGAACTCAGTAGTTCATCATAGCAATTGCAATATTGGGCATACAAATCCCAATTCCCTTTCCCCCACTTTGTGTCTCTGAGTGGATGTAGAGCAACACTCTAATAACACCTTCCCTTGCTTGTCTATATTTTATACTAGTTGGCACACAGAAGCAATGGGTTGCCTGGAAAGAAAAAGAAGAATGAAACCCAAAAGTTAATTGACACTCTCAGTGGTCAGAATGAGAGTCCAAGACTTTAACTGTGACAGAGCCTGAGGAAACCCTGACACAGCAACACTGCCAGAACCGTCAGCAGAGCCATGATTGCCTTTTAGCCTTTCAGCAGGAAAAGGCAGCTGTAAATCCAACCCACAGTGGGCAACAAGAAGAGTCAATAGTTTGCAGCTGGTGTGAACTTTAAACAAGCCCACAGAAGTTGTAAGGGTGCCACTGAGTCAAAAGATGGCTTCAGACCAGGTCCAGGAGGGGGGTGCCCACTTCCCACAGGCTGCTCCTGCTTCAAAGAGCAGAGTGCCACCAGGAAACGGGCAGTCAGGAGGCAGCCACATGCCCTCCCCCCACAAGGAGCCTCACCCCCTCCAGGATTTCCCTTCCTTTGGACCCCACCTGAGGCTTTGGCTCTTCCAGTTACACCTAAAGGGCTCTTTCCCCCTTGCAACACACCTACCCACATCGCTCAGCTTCCTCTTTACAAAAACCCGTGTTGGCTCCTGCTGAGGTAACATCCCAAAGTCCGTTTCAGATAAAGCAGCTTTGGTAGTAGCAGGCACGTGATGTAGCCTGTATACAGGTAGGACACAGAGGAAAAGAAAATCCTGATCCCTTCTACTGCTGTGCCCCTGGCTTTCTCCATCTTCAAAGTGAGTTCTGCAGAGTGGGATTTTTCAAAATCACTTAGTACACGGTTTTAACTCTGATGCCTCTGAAGTATCTGATTAAACTCCTGCTGTTTGTAATGAAAGCAGTGACATCAACACTGTTTATCCCACCAAGAATTTCCCAGTACCTCATTGTATCTATGAATAATAAACACTTAACAACAGTCTCCTGCTTCTCAGTAGGCTGAGATTTGCTGTTAACAAGTTACCCAAATACCCTAATCTGGAAAGAACTAAAGAAAAAAGAACTGTCTGGCAGTAGGAATATCCATCTCTTTCTACAAAGGACTCCATGTATCAGCAAAAATGTTCCACTAGTCTTTTGCTTTGGGGTTTTTTGATTATGAGGGGGAAAATGGTTTTAAAGATAAAACTTAGTCATGAGCAAACAGTACATGAAAAGGGTCTGTCTCTTTACAAAAATTGCACCAGTGCCTCAGTATCACTTAACTGTGATAAAGAGGCTGCCACCAGCAGCAGTTTACCCAGTTCATCTTCTGAACTGGATTTCATAAGGATTAAAAAACAAAACCACTGGAAAAAACCAGTCAGTGCAGTGGGACTTTCCTATACTTTTACCAACTCAGCAAAGCTACAAGGTCATTCCTGTGTACCCTAGTGCACTATGGATTAGATTGCTCCTTCACTAAGGAGCCATTAATACTTGGAGGATAAGTAGTAACTACAGGCCATTCCAGAAAACATACTGACTCTGAAGAAAATGAAGCAGCACCTAAGCAAACCAGAAAACTTGACAGCATTTCCCAGCACCTCGAGCAGCAAATGTTGCTGTTAAGAGAGATCAAGGCAAGGCATCATTTTTCTGAAAATGACAGAAAATACAGAATGTTTTTTCATTCGACATCACAGGTATTTATTTGGAAAACATGAAAGTCAACAAGCTAACATCAAAGTAAAACCATACAGAGCTGAAAAATTTATCTGGCTTCAGCATGACTCATGAAACCATTTCCATTCCTAAATCTCCAGCAAAAATGCCCTTATGCAGCCACCATTTTTGTGTTATAATAAAAAGATACATTAAAGGACAGAGTTCAGTAGCATGCAAGGAACTATCTTGAAATTTCAAATGCTGATCTCGCAGCTGCCAAGACAGCAGGTCTTGCTTATCTCTTCAGACAACTATGGCTGCTTTAAATACAAGAGGGAATTTAAGTGAATGAAACATTCCCTATTCTAAGCATTCACAGAATTTTGTGATAAGATGATTCTTCTAGGCCTTATTTTCCAGCCTACAAAAGAGAGGCCATAGCACTTTGTTAACTCAGAAACTCAGTTGTCCTGGACAGTGCAATGAATTATTTTAAATCTTCAAGGATGATTAATACCTTCATCAGTGAGATTTTTCCATTGGTTAATTAGTGTTAAAACTTGTGCCTTAACTTGAGTCAAATTTTGTTTGGAATCAGCTTTCAGCTATCTGATATTGACATTTTTCCTACTTGAAAAGAGGCCCTTTTGATTTTTTAATTTGCTTTTCCTCAGACTTTGATCAATCCAATGTCAATGACCTCTTTCTTGGCTAAACACCAAAATGAAGTTTTTTTAATCTCACGTTAGAAGAAAAATTTCTCAGGACTGAATCACCTTTTTCTACTTTCAGAACTACTTTTTTACAGTCCAACACTCTTTTCAATGCGTGAGCCTCAGGACTGGCCTGATTATTTTCTCAGTTCTATTATTGCCATAGACATACACGGTGCTATCTTTTTTATACATCCAAGGATCATATTTCACTGAATCACAGAATCCGTTGGACAAGACCTTTGGGATCATTGAGTCCAACCTATGATCCAACACGACCATATCAGCTGGACCGTGGCACTGAGTGCCATGTCCAGTCTTTCCTCAAATACCTCCAGGGATGGGGACTTCACCGCCTCCCTGGGCAGCCCATTCCAGTATCTTATCAACTCTTCTGTGAAGCAATTCTCCTTAATGTCCAACTTAAACTTCCTCTGGCAGAGCTTTAGACTGTGTCCTCTTGTTTCTCCCCTGGGAGGAGACCAATCCCCACCTGGCTACACCCTCCTTTCAGGTGGTTGTAGAGAGCAGTAAGGTCTCCACTCCTCCAGGCTAAACACCCCCAGCTCCCTCAGCTGCTCTGAGCCCGGCCCTCCAGCCAGTTCCTAACCCAGCAAAGGCCCCACCTGTCCAAGCCATGGGCTGCCAGCTTTTCCAGGAGAGTGCTGTGGGAGACAGACATCAGAGGTTTTGCTGATGTCCAGGCAGACACATCCACAGCCTTTCCCTCATCCACCAGGTGGGGCACCTGGTCAGAAAAGGAGATCAGGTTGGTCAGGCAGGAGCTGCCTTTCCTGAACCTGTGCTGGCTGGGCCTGGTCCCTTGGTTGTCCTGTACGTGCCATGTGATCACACTCCAGGTGATCTGTTCCATAACCTTGCTGAGCACCAAGGTCAGGCTGACAGGCCTGTAGTTCCCTGGATCCTTCTTCTGGCCCTTCTTATGGATGGGTGTCACACTGGCCAACCTCCGGTGATCAGGGACCTCTCCAGGGAGCCAGGGCTGATGGCAAATGATGGAGAGCAGCTTGGAGAGTTCTTCCACCAGCTCCATCATCACCCTGCGATGGATCCCATCTGGTTCCATGGACTTGTGAGCATCTAAGTGGCTCAGCAGGTCACTAACTGCTCCCTCCTGGATTACAGGGGATCCCTTCTGCTTCCTGTCCCTGTCCACCAGTTCAGAAGGTCAGTGGTCCCAAGGCTAACTGGTCTTACTGTTGAGGACTCAGGCAAAGAAGGTGTTAAGTACCTCTGCCCTTTCCTCATCTTTGGTGACTATATTCCCCCCCACACCCAATAAAGAATGGAGGTTTCCTTTGGCTCTCCTTTTGTTATTAGTGTATTTTTAAAAACACTTTTTATTATCCTTTACAGAAGTGGTCAGGTTAAGTTCTAAATGACTTTTTGCCTCCCTAATTTTCTTTCTGTATGACATCCTTAAACACTTCCTGAGTTGCCCGCCCTTTTTCCCTCTTTTTTTCCCCTGAGTTCCTGCAAAAGCTCCCTACTCAGCCAGGCTGGTCTTCTTCCCTGCCAGCTCATCTTCCAGCACATAGGGACAGCCTGCTCCTGAGCCTTCAACATTTCATTCTTGAAGTACATCCAGCCTTCCTGGGCCCCTTTGTTTTTAAGGGCTGCTTCCCAAGGGACTTTCCAAATCAGTGTCCTCAACAGGCCAAAGTCACCCTCTAGAAGTCCAGGGTAGGGGTTTTGTTGACCCCCCTCTCCTTACTTCTCCAAGTATTGTCAACTCTATCATTTCATGGTCGCTGTGCCCAGGACAGTCTCTGACCATCACATCTCCCACCAACACTTCTCTGTCTGTAAACCACAGGTCTAGTGGGGCTCACCCCTGTAGGCTCATTTTTTACCAGCTGTGTCAGGAAGTTCTCTGCAACGTACTCCAGGAACCTTCTAGACTGCCTCCTCTCCGCTGTGTTGATAATCCCAGCAGACATCCAGCAGGTTAAAGTCTCCCACAAGAACAAGAGCTGGAGGTGGTGAAACATCAGCCAGCCAACTATAGAATGATTTAATAGAAGATGATTTGTTTCAATCATCATCCAACACCACTAATTTTCACCCTGTTAGATATCTAAGCTGAACCCTGAATGATTTAAAGGGGATTGGCTTCCAAAATACAATCCTCATAACAGATGTGTAATTCTGAATGCATCACCTCACATCTGGCTGTATTAATGAAACCAGTTTGACAAGTAACCAAGGTTTCTCAGAAAGAATTTTTACCTGTCATTGCAAATTCTGAGAGTTATTACATTTAACCTTCAAGTAGGAACAATGTTTCTTCCTATACTCCAGTGTTTTCTAGAACAAGTATTCTCGTTTATTATTTCTACAGTCACTGGACTATCTCATAATTTAGTTTTCATGCGTGTTACCAACTTTTTAATCTGGATGTTATTTTGATATAGTGTTTGTCAGATCTCACAGGTGTCTATGAGGTCAACAAAATTCTTCATGGCCAATCCAAATCGAAATATTCCCCTGGGCAAGACCTACCATGTGAATGACTGCCCAGAAGACAGGAACCCCTTTACCTTTGAAATTTAGCCAAAGAATTGTTTCTCTTATTTTATTTAATTCATATGAACATTCAGAGCACTTCTACTTTGAAAGACAGGACGTGAGTCTAGAAAACCAGCTGCTGTTATTTAGGAACAGGCCGGTGTCTTTGCTCTACAGCCACGGTGAATTTCTTCTGGCTGGGACAACTAAACCCTCAGAATCATTTTCTTCAAGTAATTTATTCCCCAGAGATAAAGGGAATAGAAACACTTGAAAATGCACAGGCAAATCTGATGTTCTCATACATATTCTGAGAAAATTCTGTTTAGCTGCTTAGTGGCTACCACTGCAAGGCAGTTCATTCTGGCTAGAAAATTAAATATGTTGGAAGCTTTTTTCCACCATGGGACATTCATTTGCTCTCATAAAAGAGCAGAAGTGCATTGAAGGCAAGCTTTTAAATGCTTGTGAACCACTGGTGAAGTAAAGAGTTCAAATTAGCTGACACTTTCCCAGATAAATAAAGCTAGGAAAACATATTGGACTCCTTCAATTTGCAGTAATTGGCAACACTTCAAAGATAAAATCAAATTTATTTCACCTTTAAGGCAAAAAAAAAAAATCAGTTTAAATCCTCATGAAGAAATTGGCTTTACAGAAATTGGCAGCTTATGTTTGTCAGGATGTATCAAAAAAGGGGAGCAGAATAACCACCATTGCAATAGTACAGCAATGACAGCCTGGCTACACCTACCTACTAAAGTGTGTTTCAAAAAGCAAAGAAATAACTTATTACATGTCAGTTACAGACCACTGAGAAGCACAAGAAAATGTTTGGCATTCCCAGAGTGTAAGCTTCTGAATTGTCCTGTCACTGAATCACTTCTTGAAAGTCTCCAGCAAAAGCAGCATTTGACAAAAGCCAGGAGCCTTTGCTCTATACAGAACAGAATTTGTTTGAAAAACCCTGTAGATTAACTTTAAAAAAAATCTAAAGAAAACCTGACATTGCTGCCTCCTGAAGGGGATATAATCTGATTTTAGGCTTTCCATCAGACATCTGAACAGGATGCTGTGGCTTTTACCAGGTTGAACTGAAATGAGTAGAATTGAACTGTCTTGACCAAGAAAAAGTTCTGGCACGTTTCTGGGAAAGATGACCTTTTTAGGACCTTTCTTTGACAGGCATCTAAGCAACTATTTGCTTTGGTAAAAATCAGATCTAGATTCTCTTTCTGAAATGTACAGAGTGGTTGTTCGGGGATTTTTTGAAAATGCATCACATTTAAGCAAAATCTTATAACAAAAGTCCACACCACATAGTCCCCTTGGAGCCTCAGATTGTTCTCCAAGACTGATTTTTTTTCTCACAAAAACCCCTACACCTACCTTTCAACTAGCAAACATAAAATAATTATCTTTCACCTGTCAATCAATACTATTCAATCGCTTTGCTCTATTTTTGGACATTCATGGGTTTGTAACCTGTATGTGGACACTTACACTGGACAGGTGTCATCCTAACATCCAGTATATGAAGCCTCCAAATCACCAGTCCAGTGCCAAAATCCCTGGAAGGGTTGTGGCTGGTGGGACTGCCTTTTCCTAAGTTTGCCATCATTAATTAGAGTTCTAAAGCTACTGAGAGTAGGTCTTTTCTTGAAAATACCTCTAGTTTGATAAACCTACCTGGATACACTCCCTTAAATAGTAATTATAAACATATTCATCATTACAACTCATTGACTGCACTGTCTTAGAAAAGATTAATTATTTGAACTGTGACAGGGCAGTTACTTCTGTTGGTAAAACTGAGGTAGAAGAGCATGATATGGAAATGCTTCTTTGCCATAGTGCTTATTGTTAATAAGAGTGATCATTAACCTGTTTGTACCATTGGTCACAGATTAATTTCTAATTCTCCATATCAAATACTCTCAATCTTTCAATCCATAACCCCAGACAGGGGGAAGCAGATTTAACTCACCAGCATAACGGCGAATGTCCCAAGAAACGGCAGAACTGGTGAAGGGTCTGGAGGGGAAGCTGAATGAGGAACAGCTGAGGTCACTTGGTCTGTTCAGCCTGAAGGAGGCTGAGGGGAGACCTCACTGCAGTCACAGCTTCCTTGTGAGGGGAAGAGGAGGGGCAGACACTGATCTCTTCTCTGTGGTCACCAGTGACAAAACCCAAGGGAATGGCCTCAAGTTGTGTCAGGGGAGGTTTAGGTTGGACATCAGGAAAAGGTTCTTCACCCAGAGGGTGGTTGGGCACTGGAACAGGCTCCCCAGGGAAGTGGTCACAGCACCAGCCTGACAGAGTTCCAGAAGTGTTTGGACACTGCTATCAAGCACATGGTGTGACTCTTGGGGATGTCCTGTGCAGGGGGAGGAGCTGGACTCAATGATCCCGATGAGTCCCTTCCAACTAAGTATATTCTATGATTCTATGGTAAGTTCAAACAAGCCCAAATTTACCCAAGCATAACTTTTCTAAACAAGCCAAATTACATTCATGACCCTGAGAATGAAATTTTTTACTTTGGAAAACTGAGAAACACAAGGTGCAAAGCTTTCAACCTGACTTCTCTCCAGTTCTCTGGGCAATCCAACTGTGCAGTCATCAACAGCGGTGCTTTAAAAAGGATGTGCTGTGTTAAGTCATGGAAAGCTTCTAAATTAAACATTTTTCTCTCCCATAAAAAAAGACGGGCTTAAGTAAGGCCAGCCAAGATTATGTGTGATTTTCCCTAAAACTTGTCAGACAACTTCAGCTGAAAGATACTTAACAACAAATTAAGAAAGCACCAAAGGTTCTCAAGGTTTTATCATAATGGCCTTCTCTCTGCTGTTTGTCTTTTAAAGTAAAACAGGTGTTTGCCCAAGATAATGTTGGTTTTTTTATTGATAAAAAAGATCAGATTCTGTTAAGAAAGGAAAATCAAAGCAAAGAGCCACATTATCTAAGGCATAAGGATTTGATTCCATCTATGAATCAAGAATGCAAGTGTGTGCACAGCTGTAAGTCTGCAAGGGAAAAAAAGAAAAATCATGGAAACCACCCCACACAGCTGTTGGTACATACCTGGAGCCCTGCTTTCACCTGCATGTTTTGCAAGTACCCTCAGTTTTTAAAACCAAGTTATTCTGAAGGAATGGGTGGAGATTTTTATAGCTGTTATTACAACACAAAGAACGGTATAGAAACAGTGGAGGAGTCTAGTGTGCCTAATCTGCCTCTTCCTTTAAACCATCCTGCATTGGCCAACTTGACCAAAACACTTGCAAGGGTGAATGCTCAGGACTTCAGGGAACCAGATCCTCAAAGAAGTTGTCAGGGCCCATGACAGCACAGGTAATGGCAGCATTAATACTCGAATTTCAAAGATTACCTCAAAAAGTAAAAGAAATTACTTGCAGTGATGTGAAACATGAACATCCTTGAGAAAAGTAGTTTGCACAGAGTAATTTCTGGTTTAGGAAAGTAGAAGAAAGCTATTAATTGTTTGATACAAAGCTACGTGAACTGATATAAACATCCTTCAGTCAGAAGTATGGAAGCTGAATTATTCTTGCATTTGATACAATTGCATACTATAATTCAGTGGCAGCACAAAATGTTATACACAGCATCTCAGTGCCTTTCTGAATGGCTTTCAGTTTTCTTTATCATTCACCACATTTGGATGTCAACTAGTTGTATTTCAATGTTTAGGGTGTATTTTTTCTCAAAATGCCAGTTGTACTTACTAAGTGGTAAAGCCAAAAGACTGCAATCTTTTAAACTGTATCTCTGGTCAAACTCAAAATCACAGTTTTTGCTTATGTATCTTCCTAATAACTCCTTCAGAATCTTTACCCTCCCGTTCCCAAAATATTAATAAACTATATTGGACATGTATCTTCTGAACTATTTAGAGGAAACAGTTGAGACTGAGTGAATAGATTGGTGCTACATCACTATAAAGCTTTATCTGAGATGGCTGTTGAACAGAACACCTTCTTTTCTTTAATAAAAACACTACTGTGTGCACAATAAAATGACTGAAAAACCCATACAACAGCTAAGGAGTTCTCACAGAAGTAAATGTGCTTTGGACTGCCTAATTACAGATGCATTTGGCTTGGTTCTAACTTAAAAGGAATTCTGAGCATCTTGGAAAACTTGACCGAATTAAATTTAAAAAACCAATTAAATCATAATTACATAGCTAGCATCAATTGCTAAAACCCCCCTGCTATATATGCACTAAACAGGTTTGATTCCTTCAGAAAACTAAGGAGGTACCAGCTAAAAGTGACTCTCCTGCAGGAAATACTTCAAGGCAACAGCTCACAGAACAGTGAGAGGGATGAAAACTGGAACATCAGCTGTATCTCATTTCAAAAGGCGAGCAGTCATGCAGGGAGGATTTGATCACTTTTGCTTTACAGTCAATAGAATGATCTAAAACTCTGCTTAGACACTAACCAACCATTTCCAGTTCAGAGAGTAGGCCATAATGGCATCATTTGAATCACCTACAGCTGCTGAATGGGAGCTTTTGTAGGGTCTGGATGTGTGGCTGTGGAACTGCAGGCAATGCAGCAAACTGCCAGGTGCCAGCTGAGCCACAGCTACTCCTGAGGTACGTGTGCTTCTCTTCCCCATGGAAAACGCAAGGAAAAGTGAAGTATGGCATCTCTCAGTGACATCAGTTATACACAGGGACTGCAGATCCAACTTTGTGTCCAGCATACCTGTTATTTCACCAGATTAACTGCTGCTTTCGTGGCTGATTCCAAAGACCCCGCCATTCAAATCAAACTCAGTTCTCTTTATGTTAATGGCATTTTATTTCAAAATATATTAACCATTCTGTGCTTACAAAGGACTGCAGTGTGAATACAATATCATGTTAAAAGCTTCTTAAACCTGCTACAAAACCCATTTTTATTAGGATGAGGACTGGTGCATACAATCAAAATTGTTTAGTTTAAATTCCTCTGCAGTCTACACAAGTACTTCTCAACCTTAACTTACGCATTTTATTGGGCCACAGATGGACACAGGAGTTATACTGTCAGTATTATACATGCAAAACCAGGTACTGTACCAAATCCAATTAAGACAACATCAGCTTTGAACACAGTTCCATTCTGAAGATGTACCACATGTACAGACAAAATCTGTGTCAACAGACAAAAGAAGTTATTGCTCCAAATCCCCACAGGGCCTGGTAGGAACACACACTTTAGAACAACCTGTGCTCTGTAACGCAAAACATCTGATGTTATGTTTGAGTAGGGTTTGCCAGTCTTAGGATATGATGCCAAAAGTTTCTTTGGATTTGGTTTGGTGAACTTTCCCAAGGGGGAATAAACCCCCAACCCTCCCACATCTTTCAACCAAAACATCAAACACTAGCTAGCATA
>VYZT01029941.1:95096-128218 GCA_013400735.1 Pomatostomus ruficeps | reverse complement strand
GGTTCTAATGCCTTACAACATCTGCCTTTGCCTTACTTTGACTTTGGAGTCAAACTGATTTGTATTTTTGTAGCTATGTCATTTTGATTCGGGGTATGCCTAAATTATCCTTTCTTTCTTCTTGATCTAAATTGCTAAAATCTTGCAGGCATTTACTCATTCTTTTAACATATCTAATCTAGTTGCTTTTGACATTCAGCAGCTTTTGCTTTGTCTCTGTGCTTCTGGACCTGTAGCTGGGTTTGAATAGAGATCTCTTGATTCTTAGTAGAGGGAGAACAACAGGAACTGTAAGTTTTTTTATGGAAATGGAAACTCTCAAAATATTCTTCAGTATCTGTTACAGGAGTACACACTATTATGTAGTAAATCTAGAGCTGAAACCATAGCTTTTTTCCCAATAAGAGTGTTAACATCTGTAATGTTTTGCTCAAAAGACCAAGTGTCAGATTGTCTGTAAATGATTCAGTGATTCCATTTTGTTGCAGCGTTGGTGCTGTTCACTGCATTTCTGCATCCCAACTGACTGCACCCTTAGCTCTTCAGCCTCCCAAGGCTGTGTTGTGACTCTGTGTGGGGTGATCACCCCAAAATCCATTAAAATGAGGTCATACTGGCACTTACACAACATTTAGATTTAGCAGCCTAAATTTAGATAGCGATGGGTGCGGGTGGGTCACTCGTGTGTTCCCACAGTCTGGTAAGTTCCCATAGATAATATCCTATCAGCTTGCAACTGAAAAGTGGCTATTATCAAGATTTATTATGAGAGGAAATGTTAGACTGGCTGTTTTTAATTAACTGATCTTCTTGACAGCCTTTTAATCATATAGTTTTAAAAACTAGTCTGAAACTCGCATTTTTATAAGAAGTTACTTCTGGAACTCTTTCAGACACATGCTTCTAAGAAGATAGAAGCATGGCAATTGGATAATTTGTTGTAGAAAACGGTGAATTACATGGGGAGAAAGATGTTTTTGTTTGTTTTAATTTCAGCAGATAGCACAGAATAGTGTTTACTTCAGTAGGTAAAGCAGCCAACTGCTCCTTGCTGTAGCAGGTGATGTTAATTGGCAAAGTAATAACACATAATAAACACGATGCACCTTCAGAGAGGTATTAATTGTAATAATGTTGCTAGTACCTAGTTTGTAGTAAAGGTTCTTTGGTTGCAGGATAATACAAAGCCTTCCATGTGGCAATTCCAGTCAGTATTGATCATGCTTTTTCCAGGTACTGCAGGAATGTTTCTCTGCTCTCATATAGTGCAGTGCTGACTGACGTGTGTGTTTGGTTTCTTTTCACAGGTGCGTTCTGTATGCCGCTGTACATCCCTTATGCCCTGACAGGGACATGGCACTTGGGAAGAAGCCTGTGCAAGCTCTGGCTGGTTATGGACTATCTTGTGTGCACAGCTTCAGTGTTTAACATTGTCCTTATCAGCTACGACCGTTTCCTGTCAGTTACAAAAGCTGTAAGAACATTTCTATTTATTGCTTTATATATATTGAGATTTCTGTAAAACTCAGAGTGTTTGCAACTAACACTCTGAGCTAAACTGTGCTTTGTTATTGGTGCCATTTTTAAATGTTGCATTGGGACTTAGAGATAGGACATTGCCTTGCCTATGATTTCAGTGTTACCCTTGTGCCACCTGCACTAGAAATGATTTAATTATGCTATGGACGAGATGGGAAGGTCAATGTGGGAAAGGGACAGCTGGCATGTGGAGAACTTGGGCTTTGGCCATTAGAAGTGGTGGTTGTAATGAAAAATAGGTTGAGCCAAGGATATGCTTAGGCTTGGATAAATTGTGTAAGAAGAGGGTATGGAGAGACATAAGATCAGATGAGGATCTGAATTACCACAGGGGGTGATTGACATATGTTGACAATGAATAGTTGAGTGGAAACTGATTCCTTGAAGCAAAAAGAAGAATGAATCAAAATATATGGAGAGGTAAGAGGTGTTTCTTGAGTGTTGTCATTCTTCTGTTTCAGAAGATATCCAAGGAATCAAGTAGTAAATATGTTCATTCACCATTTCTAAGGTCTACTTGGTGTTTGGTTGTAGAATTGTAGAATGGTTTGGATTGGAGGAGACCTTAAAGATTATCTGGTTCCAACCCCCTGCCATGGGCAGGGACACCTTCCATTAGACCAGGTTGCTCAGAATTCCATCCAACCTGGCCTTGAACACTTCCAGGGATGGGGCATCCACAACTTATCTGGGCAAACTATTCCAGTGTCTCACCACCCTCACAGTAAAGAATTTCTTCCTAATATCTGATCTAAACCTACCCTCTTTTGGTTTAAACCATTGCCCCTTGTCCTACCCATTCTTGTCCTTCAGGTCCTGGAAGGCTGCAGTCAGGTCAGCCCAAAACCTTCCCTTCTCCAGGCCGATGGGTCTGCTTGCTTGAATGACAGGGTTCATATTAGATTGGGAGGTTCTCATTTGGGAAGTGCTGATAGGATGCCTAATCGCTTTTTCTTCTTCCCCAGAGGTGTCGTTTTGCAGTTGGTTTTTGCCGGTTTATTGTTTTCGGTTGTTTTTGGTTTTTCAAAGCTGAACAGTAAAGTATGAAAATCCCTGTATTTAAGACATTAATGAAGCTGCAGAGCTCAGAATGTGAAAAATGTAAATTAAAAGGGCCCCTGTAACCCAACTGAGATCCATGTTCTTGGGGAGTTGCTGATGGTCTTTATTTACATGATCACATTCTGGTTTTCTTCTTTAGGTAATTAGGATGGATGGAGTCCAGGAATGTGTAAAATAGGGCTGTTATCCAAAGAAAAGACACCATGCTTCCTCATAGACTTGGAATCCACCTCTGCCTCTGCTGCAAACCTAGCCTGTGGCCAGGGTCCAGTCACTCCAGACTTAATTTGTGAAGCTGTGCCCAGCTTCCTGTTTTCTGCCTCTAAACTGAGCTGCTTGTGGTCTTGCAAAGGGCAGCAAATTCCTTACTGCAGACCTGGAGCTGTGCACAGAACAAATAAGATGCTTTAAGATGTAGAGGAGTCTGAATCTTCAGGCTACAGATATTTAAAACAGAGAGTCCAAACCAATGTGTATAAATAATCCTGCAGTACTGCTCTGGTACTTGCTGATGAAATAGGGACAATGCCCTTTTTGAGTTTTGTGGTTGTGAAGTTGCCATTCTTTTCTCTTTGTGTAGCATGCAGGTGCTCTGCTAATGAACAACATAGGAAGCTGATGAGGAAGGCAGCAGTTCTGAGGAAACCCTGAGATGCCAAATGTTGAACAGTGTAGAGGAAATAAAATTGTTCAGCTTTTCATTAACTTGTCGTGCTATGAAAGATGCAGGGGACCAGGAGAATGGCTGGGCTGTTACAGGGTGGGCTTAGTTCTTGTAGTTCCTAACTTTGGATGATTTTAATTCTTAATATGCTGTCTGGGTAGACATAAAAGCATCAAGATTTTCAGTAATGGAATGAGCTGTTTACAAGGTAAAGCTAATGTTAAAATAGAGTGATTCAATAAAGCAGGAGTTGTTATAGTATATGTCTGGGATAGATTTTTCTGCTATGGCAAGAGGAAAGAGTATGAAAAATTACATTGTCTGGTGTTTGCAGTCTCACACGGCAACCTGTCTAATATAGAAGGCTTCTACTTTTGCTGGGCCTGTAGGAACTCCCACGGCTGCTTTCACTCTCTGCTGAGCCTGGGCTGATGAATCATAAAACTATTCCTTACTTTCTTCTCCTCTTCTATCCCCAGTATTAAAATAAATCACAGATCTACAGTGTATAGAGAACAAGACTAGCAGTTTTTCAGATCCTTACATAGTGAAGATGTTGTAGGTGTCTGGGGAAATACAGAACAAATGTTGCATTTGACTTGATTACATATGGTTTTTTTAATCATTTTCCCAAAATGTTATCTGAATATGTGACATGATCTTTTCCCTGACAGGTATATTACAGAGCCCAGCAGGGAATAATGTCCAGCCCTGCCATCAAGATGGTGGCCATCTGGGTCTTTGCCTTCCTCCTCTACTGCCCAGCCATCCTGTTCTGGGAGCACATGGCCGGACACAGCATGGTAGCGGTGGATCAGTGCCACGCCGAGTTCTTTGACAACTGGTACTTCCTGCTGTGCGCATCCACCCTGGAGTTCTTTGTGCCACTGCTCTTGGTGACCTACTTCAACGTGCACATCTTCCACAACATCCAGCAGCGCCAGTGGCATGGCAGCGTGCAGGACTGTGAGCCTCCAAGGAGCAGCAGCCTGTCCTGGAGGTTTTGTGGCTTGCCAAGGCCAGGGGCATCATCTCCTTCATCGGAAGCAGAGGACAGCGTTTCTTCTTCCATGAGACCAAAGAAAGAGTCTTTGGTAACTGACTGCTCATCTCCATCCAGAAACAATTCTGTAGTCCCAGAAAATTACTTTTCTGCTTCTTTCTGTTCAAGGGCTGGGTCAAAACTGCAGCAGGACAAGAGAAGAGCAAAGTCTCTTGCCATAATTGTGTGTGTGTTTGCAGTTTGCTGGGCCCCATACTCTTTATTAATGATTATTCGTGGGGCCTGCCAAGGAAAGTGTATCCATAATTCCCTGTATGAAGCAACCTTTTGGCTTTTGTGGATCAATTCCTCTTTGAACCCATTTCTTTATCCTCTCTGTCATGTTAAATTTCGAATGGCTTTTCTGAGAATATTATGTCCCAAAAAGTTTGCAACACTGAGATCTGGTAACACACCTTCTCTTTAGAGAGGTAAAAAAGAGTCTTACAGATAAGTTTCCTGGTATTCAGTGATACCTTTTCATATGTATCATCAGCATAAACAGAGAAAAAACCCATTTGTTTACTAATGACGTTGGTTAAGGGTGCAGCAAAGTTATCTATTTGCCCTGATATTGCTAATTTTCAGGATTTTGTTTTTGGTTTTGCTGGTATGATGCCAGATTAATTCCTATCTAGTGCATTGAAAAGAATAGCAAGTTTTACTGGATAGCCTCTTGATTTGTGCGTGTGAGGTACGTTTTTTTCCCTTCTTTTTTCCCCCCCTTTGTTTAATACAAATAGAGCTGGCATTGTGAAAGAACTCTTTTATCACTGTCTCCATAGAGAGTCACTGGAAGGAGACACCTGCTCGTGTGTGTTGAAATAAAATTTATGTCCTTTTTGTGAACCGAAAGCTATCAGCGAAGAAGCAATTCCGCTACATTTTTGAAGGGCTGTAAAAATACAGAAGCAGTATATTTTCATTTTATAAACTATTAGGAAGACAAGATAGTGTCTTGTCCTTGTTACAATCCCCACAGTGAGCAATATGCAAATGAATGGACTGCCTAACCTGCCATATCTATCCTTTCCAAATTTTGATGTAGTTCATACTTGGCATTGCAGGACACAGTACATGTAAGTTAGTAATTCTGAATGATTTTCAGAGAATTAAATTTTCCATGGTAAGAGAATTTTGCGATTGGTTATCAAAATTGTCATAGACATAAATGGTTGGTAGTCTTTTCATCCATATTGTTTTTACTCTTGACAGTGGCTGCCTCTTTGGTCATGCTTAAATGATATTTATCGCCAGATCTGTGCATTGTGTGATTGCCTAAAAGATAGGCCAGGCTTGGGCACATGATCACATTCCTGTTGAATTAGCAGAGCAAGCAATGCTAAGTTCATACTGGATTTATGATTTTGGCTGGCTGTGCAAGAACAGACAATAGCCTCTTCAGTGTAAAGCTTTGCAAGTGCAAAGATATTCCATCAAAATGTCTGGAACAAATTTGATCTGACAGAATGCTTTTTATACTAGATCAGTTCTTTGTGTCTTGGCACTGTGACATTATATGGATTTTCTCTGTCACAGAACAAGTATCAAACTGGATTTTTTCTATCAGGGAGCAAGGGTTGTATTCACTGCTTGAGAATGAGATTTATAGAGGTTTGGAAGCTAACACAGAGATGTCTTAAGCAGCTCTTAACAAACAAAGCAGTTGAATGTCCAGTGCTGAAAGGAGTGAGTAGATGTGTTGAAGAAAGCAATGGAGCTTGATTACATCCCATTCCATGTGCCAAACTTTCTTAAAATGTGTTGAGTGTTGCAATTCACCTAAAAGGCTTTCATGGTTGGGTAAGTGAGAGTCACTGGCTACAATTTTTTTCTCTCATTTTATGTAATTTTATTCCTCTTTGTTTATAAATATAAAAATGTATAAAATATGGAAAGAGAAATATGATGCACAGAACAATGAAGAGCAGTAGTTAATTTAAATAGTTTTTAATCTATTTTGAAATTGGCTGTAGAAGTCTTGCCATAACAGAGTACTCCTTTGCAAACACAATTCAAATGCTTTGAAGCAATTTAATTATAACACAAAAGTTGATGGCTTTGAAGAGCTAGAATGTCTTTCTGTTCCGAAGTCTGGAACTGAAGAGTTCTCTTGCTAGTTTTTGCACTGGTGGAAGATTATCTTTCACCATTTATTCTTGCTGTGTTTCCTTGCCTCACATGGATAATGTTATGGATTATGAGCCTGATTGCTAAGAGAGATGCAACTTCAGGAGGAGGTCATTGATCCAGGACAGCTGTTCTTGCTTTCATGAGCTGCGGTGCTGGCATAGATTTTCTGGAGTTTGTTTTTCTGTGACGCTTAAGAAATCTAAACACACACAGAGAGTTAAAACATTTATAGAATAGCTGGTGTACTAAACATATGTTAAATAGGGAAACTGAAGGTAGGCCCAAGGTAAAAATGTATTTGAGTTGTCTGCTTTTCTGTCCCTATGCTTTTGTTATTAAAATTCAGTTTGCACTTTGTGCTTAAAGAATGTGTTGTTTGTTTTGGAAAAACAACCTACAAAATTATTGACTAGGTAAACTGAGTCCACGTTTTGCAGTGCTGGAAAACTAGTTTGTCAGGGAATTTGCCAGGCGGCACGAACTGCAGCAGATTTGAAACAATGTAGCATGGTGAAGCTCCTAGAGATCAGTGATTTTTAGAGTCTGTATTACAAACACAGTGTTCAAACTGTTTTCTCACACCACTCCTGTGTATTAGAAGAATTTATTGTATTTTTCTGATTGTTGAAAATGTTGCTGAGTGTTCCCAGGGTATGTCAAGCACTGGGTTGCTGTGCCCACAGCTTTACAGCTGTCTTGGTCAAGATGGCGCCATAAATCTTCTCCCTCGTAAATCATAAATCAGACATTTTTCAGGGATATGGAAAGATACTTATTCAGCATTTGTTCTTATGCCCTGACTCAAATTGATGTTTCTTGCCAAAGAGTTTTCTAAGCCATGTCTCTCTATCCAGTCACTCATCTATTTTACCATTTCATGTCCTTGAATTTTCTTCTTTTCAGGTGTTCTATAGGCCTTGTAAATACACGGTGACAGTAGGTATATGACTTTGTGGACTTCAACTCAAACCACACCAGTGTTTCTCTCACTTGGCCCTCTCAGGTTTTAAAAAAACCCCAACAAATAAAACAAACATGTTGGAAGAAATTGTGTTACCTTTTGTTTGTTTATTTCTGGAACAAATATTGAACCCCAATGATTCTCCTAATATCCGTGTCTTTTATTTTCCAAAGGAAGTACCACATAGATTCTTTCCCTCTACCCCAGGAACTACGATGATTAAAACTTCAACATTTGATTTATTTCCTAATTTTAAAAGCGAATGACTACTTTCCCCTTGTTCACTAATCTAGTATCAAAGAATTTTATCACAGAAGACAACCAAGTTGCTCAGGCATGATTTACCCTTGGTAAGTCCATGTTGACTGTTCCCAATCTCCTTCTCTTCCCCCAGGTCCTCAGAAATACCTTCCAGGAGGACTCACTAAATTTTTTCCCCCAAGGACTAAAGACAATCTGACCTTTTGTCCTTGTGGGAGCATTTGAAGATCATTGCAACACTTGCTTTTCTTCAGTGGTTGGGAATCTCCCTTCATCTCCATGACCATTCTAAGAGGACAGAAAGTGGCCTTGAAAAGGTGGCTGGTTCTCTTGATAGCCCAGTGGGTTCCATGGACTTTTATGGGTCAAATCCCCTCAAGTATTTCTGCTTTATTCTCACCTGCTCGTGAGAGGTCTCATCCTTGAACTCATTCACTAAGCATGGAGGAGAGGGAGACCTAGTTAGTGAGGAATGAAGCTAAGGAAGCACTGGGTACCTCAGCCTTACCTGCACCTGCTGTCTCTGGATCACTGGTCCCAACCAGCAAAGCACCTATATTTTTATTCGCCATTTTGCTGTTAATGGTGCGGTTGAAGGTCTTCATGTTGTCCTTGGTGTCCTTTACAAGGATCAACTCTAACTGAGCTTTTGTTTTCCTAACATCGTTCTTATGTGTCCAGGCAACATTTCTAAATATCTCCTTTATATCCTGCCCCTCCTTCAAACTTCATGCTGCCTTTTTGCACTGTAGTCTCCAGGGTTAGCCACTGTCATGATACATCTGCTTGTTTTCTTGAGAACTGGAATGGACTCTTCTTGTGCATGGAGGTTGCTGTCCTTAGAGGCCTGCAGCTTCCTTGAGCTCCTTGTCTTTTGGCTCTACCTCCCATGATCCCACTACTACTTTCCTAAACTGAAGTCTTCTCACCTGAAGCCCATGGTCTGTACTGCTACTCCTTCCTCACCCCCTTTAGGATCTTGAGTTCCACTACCTCATCATCACTACAGCCAAGTCTGGCAGTGATAACACATCCCTAAACAGCCCCTCTTTACCACTGAGCAGCTGATCCAGCTGTGCATCGCCCCCATTGGCCCACGCAGGACTTACATCTGCAAGTTCCCCCTGACAGCCTCCAGGAACCTTATTCACTGCTTGGACCGGCTGTGTTGCACTTCCAGCAGATGCCATGAACACTAAAGTCCTACACAGGAAGCAGGCCCTGTGGTCCAGAAGCTTCCTTGAACTGTTTGAAGAAAACTTCATCACCTCCCTCACCGTGAGCTCTGCAACATGCTCTCACCATAATGTCACCCATGTCACGTGTGGCTTGGTGACTGCACAGGAAGCTCTAGTACCTCCTCTGTGCTTCCCAGGCTGCAGTTGTGCACACACACCTAAGGCAGCTCTGTCTCATAGCCAAATTTTGCCATTCCTGAGGTCTCTTCTGTTTCTGTCACCCTAGACCTTTTCTTTAATGACTCTTTAAAACATAATTCCCTTTGTTCCTCAATATGGTAGCAGACCACTACATCTTTCCTCCCCACATCTTGCCCACCCTCTCTTTCCTTGTTTCTCACCCCACATTTTACCAAGCACCTAGCATTTTGGCTGCAGTTTGAAATGCTGGTCACACAGTGTGCCGTGGTGCTACAGAGTCAGTGAGTGTTAACCACAGCCATGGCCTGCCAAATTCTGTGCACTCCTACCAAAATAAATGGAATTATGATGAGGAAGGGATATCTTTTCTCACACCTGTGAAAGGCTAAAGGCTTGGTACTTCATGGAGTAAAAGCTTATCTAGGATTATTTGGAAAGTGCAGGATTAGATGGGCCACACTATAAAGACCCTCAAAGTCCAAGTATTTGGTTTGTTCTGCCCAGAGCTTGTGGCTAGGACAAGCTGAAGAGCTACTGGTGATGCTTCTGCTGCATATATCTGCATTATAAATGCTCTGTAACCAGCAACATTAGGAAATATCTCTCTGTTATTAACTGTAAAATTTAAAAAGTGATACAGCAGCAAGTACAAAAGTGTCTACATTTTATTATAAGGGAAATAGAATTGTAATAACTTTAATCCTATTCACCACTGTGGAGGGGAAAATGAGGTATGGTTTTAGCTTCAGCACAATTTGATGTGTAAAACTACTTACACATTGCTAATATGCAAACTGCTTGACTGTGGAAAGTTATTTTCAGACAAGCTTTTTTGATATCTGTAGATAAGGAGGAACGACACTGCTTATGAGGTGTCTTTTTTTAGGCCAATGGGTGCATTCAGATCAAGAAATGTTAGAGAGTCCAGGTCTTGAAGTCTTGTGTTCCGTTTTTTTGATATTGTGAATCTTTTCTTTTTATGTGTCGGTATTCAGCCCAGCTTTTTAATAGACTTGTCTCAACCTTTTGGATTACTCTGCCAGATACAACTTCCTTCCCAGACTGACCTGACTGGGATACCCACCATGCACAACAGCACTGCCGAAACTCTGCGCGCGGCTGCAACGTGTAACCAGACCTGGCCCACCCAGTTGCCAAGCTCCGAGTTCCCACTGGGTGTGTTGGTGCTGCTGGCTTTCCTCATGGTGTTGCTGTCTCTGGTGACCATCCTTGGAAACATCCTGGTGATCCTTGCTTTCATTATGGACAGAAACCTCAGGCATCGGAGTAACTATTTCTTTCTGAATCTTGCTGTTTCTGACTTTGCAGTGGGTAAGTCACAGCTATGGAGCTGTGTGCTAATTGTGTTGTAGGACTCTTAGGAGAGGCAATGGTGTTTATTTTCTGTGTATTTTCTTCTGAGAGAAGTATTTCCCAACTGTGTCTGGGAGAAGGATGAGGAATGGTGAAAGCTGCATGAAGTGTTTTAACAGCCCAATATGTCTCAAAATATGTTATAATGAGAAATGCATCTCTTTTCATATAAATACTTTTAATGTTGCATCAAGAAAAAGGAGCAACTCTTATATGTGAATACTGATTGAAGAGGTTGTTTGCTACAGTTTATGATCTACCCTTGCCTTTCCTGTAAGACTGTTCATCACACATTTCAGAACAACCCCTTGTATTTGCCAGCTATGTGTGGTACATCCAGGTAAATTAATTACTTCTCTACATAGTACTAATGGTTTATGAATGTATTACTCTACAGCAAGATGCGTTATCACCAGGGCTTTTTACTGGCTTCAGCTTAACACAGGCTATCGATCTGATGGGTTGTTTGATACCAGTAACACCCTGCTGGCATCTCTTGTCTATATTCCTTACTAGTCCCCTCTTCCCATGGTGTCACTGCAGAACTCCAGGAGAGTTGATTGCTGGAGCTGCCATGGATCCAGTGCTGGCTGGTGACGCCAAATGAGGAAGTGGGGGTGTGAATGCCTTGTGCAGCACTCCTCCATGGCTGGAGCCAGGAAAACAGCCCATGCAGAAGAGAAAGCCTGACAAAACCATGGTCCCATGGCAGGTGTGCCAGCAAACATCTTGACTTGAGGCTGGCAAGGAGGTATTTCTGCACACAAAGACTTTCTCTTCAGGAGAGAAGACCTACTGCACTTCTGACAATACTGTCACCCCAAACGCTCTTCCTTTGTCAGTGCTGTGTAGTGAAGTATATTAGTTTAGCCTTTAAGGTTTTCCTTTATTTATGCCATTTATAACCTCTGTTGCTATATTCTGGGGCTCGCCCCATGGGGCAGAAACCAAACGACGCATATTAATAAAGACTTTTCTCTCCTGCTAAGGCAGAGAATTTGCTGGAGCTGCTTTTTCATTGCTCAGGTCTTCTGCAAAAGTCTGTTTCTCCTCATATCTCACAGTTTAATCAAGAGAGTTAAATATCTACCTTCTGCATCAGTTCTTTGTGTGTGGCGCCTCATGCAGTCTTAAATCAGCCAAGAGGAAATGATTGGCATCAGTATTACATTGGCCTATACAGACTGTGTGAATCTAAGATTTTGCCTCTGATATTGGCCAGGAAATACTTCATTTTCTGAAACTGCTGTGGGGTTGTTGTGGATTTTTTTTAAATTTATTAAAAGTCTGGAATCTTTCCAGAGATGTGACTCATGTCTTTTGTATCCACGAATTAGTAAAAGTAAGAATAGCTTCAAATATAAATGCTTAAAACCCGCGGTTTGCCTCTGTATTTATATGTATAGCTAAAAGCAGTCATTACTTTTTGACATGGTGCCAAATATTGATCCCATTGAAGTTCATGAGAACAGTAGCTGTCATCAGCAACCATGAAAAATTAGTATTTAGTACCAAAGTGATGCTGCTTGTATTTAAAGTACGTGTTAAAGCAAGCCATCAGTATTGAAAGTGCTGTGAGCATTTCCCTGTTGATAACAGTCTGTCAGCTGATTGCCCAGAGTTTTATTGTCACTGGACCACATCACCCTGGATATGTTTAGTAACATGTAAGATCTTGATGGACATGTCAATAAAACAATAATCTGGAGAGTTTAAAATGGATCTTGAAGCTGCATATAATTTTCTATTTGTCTCTGGTAGATCAGCATTTTCAGGAATGTAACATCAGCTATTGCACCACACCTTCAAAAGAATATTAGTGTTAAATGGAGAAGTTGCTGGCTTAAAAATAAAACGCATACATGATTTTCTTAATTAAATACTTCAGTGGAAGGTCTTTTTGACAAAACAAAAATTTAACAAACCAAAAACTAGTTCTGGAGTTATTCTCAGGCAGAGAACAAGCATGAGATCAAAACATTCCTTAAAGATGGGTGTTTTGTACTTCTGCTGTGTCTCCTCTATCTTTGGTAGAAATGATTTCCAAACACCACACAGGCTGCCCAATACATTTGTAATCTTTAGCTTACAAATGCTAACCAGTTTTAGAGAAATAATTGCCACTGGCAACATCTGTAGATGTGTTTGGGAAAAAATTCTAATACAGATAAAAGAATAGAGGAAATAGAATGATGGGGTTACGTATCAGAATGCAATCACAGTGCATATATGCTGCAGCACAATTACATACCTTTAGAGAGTCTAAGTTGGTTAGACATAAGTTTTCTTCTTCAGTAAATCCTTCTTTGCTGATTTTCTTTGAGCTTATTCCCAACAATCAGCATACTTAAATCACACTAAGATCTAAGACACAGAAAGTCACCATCAGATTTCATGAAAATTTAAGAATCTCTATATGTAAATTACATATTCACCTTAATAGATTTGTTGATTTTTTTACCCAAATGCCAGAATAGTGTGTCTCTCTGCTTCCAGGAATTTGCAATCCATATGAATCGCATGGTGTCTTTGTGGTTGCTTTCCACAGGTGTGTTCTGCATGCCCCTCTACATCCCTTACAGCCTGACGGGGAAATGGCACTTGGGAAGAGGCATCTGCAAGCTCTGGCTGGTTATGGACTATCTCCTCTGCACGGCTTCAGTGTTTAACATTGTTCTGATCAGCTATGACCGTTTCCTGTCAGTTACTAAAGCTGTAAGTAACCTGTTTACAGCTTCTCTGATTTTTTTCCTTGGAGGATTATATTCACCAACTTTTGCCATGTTGATGAGTATAAGCCCAAATTTAATCAAGATAATAGCCCTCAAAAATATACTGGCATGTGAAGATTATTAGATGTTTTGCAGCTAGATGGGGTGAATATTGAGCATGCTTTCGTGCAGAGCCGGTCAACCGGGACTTTTCCCACAATTTCTGCTGCAAGTTGCTGTTGTGTTACTGCCTGAGGAAAAGCAGGCTACGGGGTAAAAAGGGTAAGGCAGCAGACTGGTAAAGAAGGAGCAGGGAAAGAGGACATTCAGTGTAAATTTGATTTGGGTTTGGACCTAAAATCAGGCATGAAAGGAAAAGACAGTGGAGCTAGGGCAGTGAAATAAAGGACACCGGGGAGGGTGTCCAGACCTGAGATGTGTTCACAAAGGATGCTGGAGAAGACTGGGAGCAAGAGTAAACAGAGAGTGGAACAAGGGGCAGACTGCAATCATTGCCTGTAGATATGCAGCAATAAACTCCTCTTGGTGTCTGGAGCAGAACCCCAAACATCAGACACATTCTGTCTCTGCTTTTTGCAGAGAATCCTAAACACCTGGTGTGTGCTTTATGTCTTGGGCCATGCTAGGGGTGGAGGCCAGCATTTCTCACAGTCACACCGTTAGCTCAAGTGGCAGGGAATGTCCCAGGGAACTAAAGGTTCTAGCTCTTTCGTGAGGTATGATCATGTGATAGAATTTCAGTCTTATTTTTGTTAATGATAATTAATTTAACTTACTATAATTAATTGAACTTACTATAATTACATTTTTACTAAATTTTATTATTTTACTTTATTTTAATTAAAGAAAAAATATGGGAAATCAATGACCAAAACTTTTGTTGTGTAGGAAACCCTATGCTGGAAAGCCAAAGACTCAGCATTTACAAAGTGCAAAATTCAGAGCACGTGCACAAATGCAATTAAGACCTAAGGACATTTGTATGATAGTTCTACTGATATTAACTCAAACTTTTGTTTTCAATTGTGTGTCTAAGGTGCCGAAATTGCACATTCATCTTAGGTAAGGGATGGTGGAGGATGTGCACCACAATATATCTATCTAATCTGCAACATATAGTGGAAAATATGTACTGGCTGTGGAGTGGGTGGAGAAAATGGGTGATTTTTTAGTTTCATCAGCTAAGGGTTGTGGTGCAGGGGTGGTATCTATTCCTTCATCCTCATGAAGGGTCCAGTAGGTAATTTTCATATAGGTTAAATCTATGTACCACCTTTTCTGTTGAGCGCTATGATGCATAGTGTTATTTGTTTGTAAAATGCTGTAAAAAGCAGCGCGGTTGCCAGTGAGTGGGAGCCATGCTCCAAACAACTTTAAAGTGCTAATTCCTCTGTCATTTCAGACAATAGCTGTCTCAAACACCAAATTACTAGGTGCTGATGGATGATCCTGTTTCATCCCCTGGACCTGGACCCTAGTACAGTTACATTAACCTGTGGAGAGACAATCCTATGCTCTGTTATCATCAATGAACTAAATATGCTTGAGTGAGCTTCAGCTGATCAGCACAGCCACAGTTCTGTATTACCAAGCATCTTTTGGGTTTGTCTCCTGTTACTTCTCTTAGTTCCAAAATGAGTCTCTACAAGTCTGAACATTTTATGTTTATTTCCCTGACAGGTATATTACAGAGCCCAGCAGGGAATAACATCCAGCCCTGCCATCAAGATGGTGGCCATCTGGGTCTTTGCCTTCCTCCTCTACTGCCCAGCCATCCTGTTCTGGGAGCACATGGCCGGACACA
Source organism: Pomatostomus ruficeps (assembly GCA_013400735.1). NCBI lineage: Eukaryota > Metazoa > Chordata > Aves > Passeriformes > Timaliidae > Pomatostomus > Pomatostomus ruficeps. The sequence continues at coordinate 113,267 of VYZT01029941.1, read as the reverse complement.
GCATGGTAGCAGTGGATCAGTGCCACGCCGAGTTCTTTGACAACTGGTACTTCCTGCTGTGCGCATCCACCCTGGAGTTCTTTGTGCCACTGCTCTTGGTGACCTACTTCAACGTGCACATCTTCCACAACATCCAGCAGCGCCAGTGGCATGGCAGCGTGCAGGACTGTGAGCCTCCAAGGAGCAGCAGCCTGTCCTGGAGGTTTTGTGGCTTGCCAAGGCCAGGGGCATCATCTCCTTCATCGGAAGCAGAGGACAGCGTTTCTTCTTCCGTGAGACCAAAGAAAGAGTCTTTGGTAACTGACTGCTCATCTCCATCCAGAAACAATTCTGTAGTCCCAGAAAATTACTTTTCTGCTTCTTTCTGTTCAAGGGCTGGGTCAAAACTGCAGCAGGACAAGAGAAGAGCAAAGTCTCTTGCCATAATTGTGTGTGTGTTTGCAGTTTGCTGGGCCCCATACTCTTTATTAATGATTATTCGTGGGGCCTGCCAAGGAAAGTGTATCCATAATTCCCTGTATGAAGCAACCTTTTGGCTTTTGTGGATCAATTCCTCTTTGAACCCATTTCTTTATCCTCTCTGTCATGTTAAATTTCGAATGGCTTTTCTGAGAATATTATGTCCCAAAAAGTTTGCAACATTGAGATCAGGTTCTTTTTAGAAGGAAAAAGAAAAAGAAAGTCTAAGAGGAGCTGGATGAGGGATGTAAATAGCCACTGTTTGAAATTAGAGTTGGTCTTTTCCAGGAGATTAAACTAGTTGGAAATTCTAAATAAGCCTTCTGTGAAATGTCCTCCTGCAGACAAATGTGCATGCCCAAGGTTTGTGTACTTTTCCGAGCTCTTTTAATTGGCCAATTACAGGCTATTGTCTCTGTCTGACTTTGCCTAGTAGTCTATTCATATTATCTTAATTCTGATTGCTGAAGATGCTGTCTTCAATTGTAGTACAGCTTATATTTGTGTTCACAGGTGATAGTTAAAAATACAATAAGGATGTATGTACCCCATGGGGTCAATAGTATTCTAAAGTTGCTATCTTCTCTGTTCTGTTTCTTTTGAACAATTTGCACTTCATTCAGAACCTGATTTTTGCCTACATGAAACATCCAGTGAAGTTACAACTTTTGTTGTCAGGCACATAGCAGGATGACTTTCTTCACTAAAGGTTTTTGGCCATCAGAAGCAAATAGGGACTACTTTCAAAAACTTAGATGTATGTGTTCTCTGAAGAAGGGCATCACTTGCTGTATTTGCTCAGATGCAGCAGTAGAGAATTCAGGTGTGTAAAGCATTTATATGGATGTCCACCTATTCTGCAAGAAACCAGCCTTCTTTAGCTGTAGTTTTGAGAGACCATAGGAAAGAGCAGCACTTGTTCTTACTCCTTGAGGGAGAAAATCCACTTCTGTTTCTGTTACAAGCCCTTAGTTGGAGATCATGATAAATGGGTATATTTCTTACACACTGCATAAGGCTGTGTTTGTTCTTCTGCATGAGTCAGGAAAATGGCTGACCTTGATGGCTGCCTGTAGCATGTGTGGTGAAAGCTGAGACAGCTTGGAGGTGATCTTTCAATACACAGTTTCCATACTGTTATTTAGTTGCATGGCTCTGGAATAACCAGGTACTAACTTCCTTACTAAATAACCAGGTGTAACTTTAAAATATAAATAATTTCTTTTCATCACACAGTCAGTAAGTATAAGGCTAGAAAATAAATGGGAGAATGAAAACTAAAGAAATGTGAGAGGCATTTGGTGTCCATTTTATCTTCTGATTTTATTTGTTGTATAGTCATGCATTATATTAATATATTTTATTTAACAGGCTTCTGAATGTTTTTCTAGGCTGAACTACCATTTAATCACTGTTGTAAGTTTTGCTGTACTATAGCATTATTTATACACTTCTGCTTATACAAATTACACATGTATTCAGCAATGTAAGAAGTATTGTCTTTCAAATATGAGATGAGAACTCTAATATTCAATAGAAACTACTTTGAAGGCCTGTTTTTTGCATTTGTTATAAGATCTTGGCCAATGAGTTTGGCCTGTAATTACTGCTAAAAGTCAGCAGGTATATATCCAAAGCATGTCAGAACACAAAACACAAGAGCCTCTACACCCACCTGTGTTCTTTAAGTGCAGTGTGTACCAGTCTTTTACCTGCAAAGTTTTTGTCATTCTTTTAAAATGCAACTTGTAAAGTCAGTAGTGTTGAACATGTGCAAACAGATTCTTCTGTGTCAGCTTTTAGAGCAAATCCTACTTAACGTTTATAAGACATGCTTTTGACAGTGTCAGCAACACAGAGTTAAAGATTTCATTCTGGTTAGCTTACAAAAAAGAAATCTTTAAAATTTATCTGTTGCTGTGTGTAGATAAGGACACATACTCTCTTATCTATGATGTGTTACATTTTTTTCTGTTCTTCCTCTTCCTTGCTCACATCTTTTGCTTGCTTCTCATACGAGCCTGGTCTCTGCCACAACTCTTTGGTACAGAGCAGGAGAGCTGAGTGCTGGTATCAACAGGGACTTATTTATAACCCATTCGAAGCCTTGTGAATTCTGCAGCAGTGCCCTGCGCAAAGCCAAGGAAACACAAGTTGAGGTTAGTTGATACAAGATAGGGAGGACAGGCTTAGGTGCTCTGAGTAGCAGTGAAACACCTAATGCTGCCTCCATTTGGGCTGACATGATATATTAGAAAGTTGTCAGAATAAACACTCTAACTGGACTGGGTTTCTTGGTGCAAACTTGGTTTCAGAGGCATGGGCAGACATTTCAGTAGTACCTCTGGCTTATTTTTATCAGCCTTTGCAACTGTACTGGGGATCTAGTTGGTCTTATCTCCCTCACTTTTCCTGAGCTATTGTTAGTAGGACAGAGGAATCAGAAAGCAGCTAGGAGGAAGGAAAAATGGACTTGTTGAGGTGAGTGGCTAGATTAGTCTCTTTATTCTTCTGATGTAGAAATTATTTCCAGCAAAGAAGGGTGCAGAGTCATAGCATTGATGCTATGGTTTGGATTGGAAGGGACCTTTAAGGTAATCTGTACCTGGGCAGGGATGTGTCCCACTAGACCAGGTTGCTCAAAGCCCCATCCAACCTGCCCTTAAACTCTTCCAGGGATGGGGCATCCACAGCTTCTCTGGACAACCTGTGTCAGTGCCTTACCATCCTTGAATTTCTTCCTAATATCTAATCTGAACCTGTTGTCTTTCAGTTTAAAGCTATTGCCCCTTGTCCTATCATCACATGCCCTTATAAAAAGTCCCTCTCCAGCTCTCTTGTAGCCCCCCTTTAGGTACTGGAAGGCTGTTTCAAAGTCTCCCTGGAGCTGAACAACCTTCTTCAGGCTGAATAACCGCAGCTCTCTCAGCCTGTCTTCATAGGAAAGGTGTTCCAGTCCTCTGATCATCTTTGTATCCTTCCTCTGGACCTGCTTCAACAGGTCAATATCCTTCTTATGTCAGGGACCCTGAGCTGGATGCTGAACTCCAGGTGGGGTGTCACAAGGTGTCCTGGTTTTTCAAAGACAGGTATTTGCTAAAGAAGGCAGAAGCCTCCTTTAGAATAGGAGAATGTAACCCCCTTCCCTCCGAATAAAAGTTTGAAATCAAGGGGCTTTCAGGCAATGGTATGAGAAAAGACGAATAACAGTCGTTTACTAATATATTTTATATGTATATAATGCAGCAGGCAAAACAACAACAATAGTAACCACAACAAATATGAATAGACAAACCCATGGACAGTCTCTTCCGCTTTGTTGGCAATTCCGCTTTGATGAAGTCACAGTCACAGCCGGCAGGGGCACTGGTGCTCCCGGTGCGCAGGGAGGATGCGATGACTCCCCTGAGAGGGGAAAAGGGGCTCGGGGATCCCGAGTTTCCTTCCCTAGAGACACTGGAGTGGACGGTGGAAAGTTGGTAGAAACATGCAGCTGGAAACAGAAGCCCACGGTGGAGGAAGATTCTTCCTGGAGCTCCAAGCAGTCTCTCTCCCTCTTCTCTCAGTGTCCAGGAGCAAAGAAGGTGCCCTCCAGCTCTGCTTGGCTCTCTTTTAACTTGTCCCCAGTCCCAGTATCCCTGCCCCCCTCTGAGGGGAAAACAATCCCAGCTATCAGAGAGTCCAGATAAGAGCTAGCCAGCCGCACACATCTCAGGGTCACCTCTTTGTCCCATCTTAATCACCCCCCATTATGGCTTTCCAGTAACTAATCACTTGCCCATTATACACCGCCCCCCCCCAGCAACTTGAATGGGGAAAGATTCCAAGACAGAGAGACAAACAAAAAAAGGTATCCCAAACCCTGACGCAAGGCCTCTGTACATTGTACCCCTTACCTTTCAGCCAGGCTGTGGAAACACTTGGAACTGTCAGGGGAAGGGTTTAGACCAAGAAGACTCCTGTGGAGTGTGAGTCCTTGTGGAAGTTGCACAAGTAAGCTGCATTATTGACCTAAGTGCTGATGGCATGAAATTCTTCCTACACCTGCTCTGAACCCACAGTCAGTGCAGGTCCTGCCAACCATGCCTTGGGATCCATGCTGATGAAAGGCATCAGTAAGGCTGATGGTTAGAGGAAAAATTCAATACTTCTCTCCGATGTAGATTTCACTTCTCCCTTGGACTGATAGAACCATAAACCAACCAAAATTCAGATGTGCATCTAAGGCCAAAATCTGAAGTTGAATAAAAGACAGTGCCATGCTTTTTAGGAGGAATTTCTCTGGACCTTGGAGAGATAGCTTTTTAGTTTCATTACTGAACAACAGCTTAGTCCTTCATAAAAAATCTTTAGGCTCTAACAAAAAGAACTGATGCAGGACCTGTTGCTGAAAAACCTTAGTCAAGAACTATTAAGTCTTGTTGCTATTTGTGTGAAGGCCCTCTGGACACCCAATAGGACTTAATTGCTGTGACCTGACCTCCCCTGGACCTTCACTCCTTACATCAGCCTTGGGCCTAGGAGCATCATTAAACTGGGGTGGTCCTGGCCTGAGATACATGAAGGCCTGTAGGCTGCTTTGAGCTCTGTCTTCTGCATTTTTTGAGGCTTTAACTGGACTTCTGAGATTGGCCTTGGACCCAGCTTGTCACCTCCTGTTTTGTCATGTTGTGCCCCAGCCATACCTGGGGAACTGAAGTCACCCACAATAGCATAGTCTGTGATATCACTCATCTCCCAGAAAGAAATCACACCAGTGCGTCAAATCCAAGGACTCCCCAGGAGGTTCTCAGTTCTACCTGCAAAGGATCTCTTGCCTTCTTCCCCCCAAACAATTCCAGATCCTACCTTTACTTTTTTTTTCCCCAGTGCTATCCTAATAGTATCATAATACTTTAACATTATATCAATCTTCCCTTCACTTGTATCCTTCAATGCTGCATTTTTTTGCCCCGTGCAGACTCACCACATTGCTTGTGTTCCTGTATTACCGGATTTCCCATTTTGTATCAGGTAGTTCATGTTTCTCTACACTAGTGTAGTGTCTATAGATTTGCTGTGGCACATATTTCTCTGTGCCTTGCTCAGCAGTTCCCCAGTCATATTGGTACAGCTTTTTCACTAAACATAAAACACATTTTAAGCCAAGAAACACAAGTGAATTCAGAGCAGAAAAATCCATTTTTTCCTTTGGTCTTGTTTTCTACCTGCATGTATTTATTTTAAATGCAATGTTTTAGCAGCAGTGTTAATGAAGAGCATTAGAAACAGCTTCCCTAGTGTAAATAGGGTAAACTGGTATAAAGTGAAGCGGCTGGATTTTTGTATGGCAAAAGTGGGACAGCATCGTGTAATGAGAGAAGATGAAGGTGAAGTTCAAATTTTACTGTGCAAAAGAGGAAATGGAAAAAGTGGACTATTTCTTATATCACTGGTAATCACTAGGTATTGTTCTCTCAAGACTTTCCCCCTCTAGCCCTTTCTTTTCAGGATCTGGCTACTATACTTCATGCTGGATCAAACTTTCTTGCTTTTAAATGTTGGCACAGTGCTCTGATCTTCACTTGTGTGTATACTTGTTCACTTATTTTCTCTCCTTGCTAAACAACTCTACCAAAAATTTTTATCTTAAATGTGCCTGGGTATGCTTATGAAGGCAGGCACTGTCGGTGCATCTGCTGGCTTTCCTTACAATAGCTTCTCACAGAAGCCTCATTTTGGCTTTTTCTTCCCTGACACTGTTCCAACCAGCATGTTCCTGCAGATGTCACTGGTGCTACACGATATTTTTAAACCTTGTAAATGCGTGGGTTTTTCAAAAGGTGCCATTTATATGTACAATCCTAAATGATATGACACCAGCACCTTTCTGCTAAAACTGCCGCCAGATCTGCTGTATTACATATAATATTTACCCTGCTGCAGAAAAGATTAGGGGAAGGGCTTATTACCTTGGCAAAGAAAGGAAGATTTTAGTCACACAGATAATCATAAGTCAGCACAGGGCTTCTTCCTAAGTTGCTCTGCATAGAAATCATCCTGTGCTCAAAATTTAAGCAGAGCCTCATGTCACCCATGGAAAAGGAGAGTCACAGCAAGATGAGAACAGGCCCTCAGCATTGGCTTGCCAGGAAAAAAGTGCCCTCTCTTCTGATATAGAAGGTTTTTATCTTTAAGTTATTTAAGCTATTCTACTTGTGGGCTGCTGCTAAAAAAGTCCATCTCTCCTACCTTTCTTGATCCCTTCTGTCAGCAGGTTACTTTTGGGTTACCTTCAACTACCAGTGATGCTGCAGCTTTGGATATGAGTACTTGGATATGTTTCTCAGTCATTTCCTACGAAGCAGAGCTTTAGCTTTGCTAAAGTCATTGGAGGTTTACCAAGACAACCAAGTTGTGCCAAACAAGAATGGAGTACGCCTTTGCCTGATCTGTACAGTGGACAACTTCAAGGGGATCTGCTCAGCAGAGTTTTTGGGGATGGAGAACTCCACCAGTAAGACAGATCTTAGTTCTAATGCTTTCCCTGACATTCTAAAGGTCTGAGCAGCTTTGACTCTGTCTTGAATCCTTTGTACATGGGAAACTGTTTGTAACTGTTAAAATTTGTGGAGTTCCTGCCTGGAACATTTAAATTCAACTGGTTCTGCTGCTTTTGACAAATGACTGCAAGTAGAGTCAATCCTCAATTATGTATACAAAGACAGTATGTCAGTGCAAATACCTTCTTTACAGGACATGAGCCAAATTAGTTTCTGGAGTAAAGCCAAGGAAGTAAATGGGTATAGCCTCTGAAGTTTAAGGGTTTATAGTATTTGTATTTAATTTCTGTAATAATTTCTGGTATATACAGATCAATCAGTTTTCAGCTTGTTCTACTGCCATCTCAGGTTAAGTCACCACCTGACTTCTGTAGTATTGTACTGACACACTGTTTCTTTCTGTTCTCTATTGCTGGGTTGTTCACACTAGTTAGTGTCACAATATAATTTTTTCATTATTGTACATCAGATATAATGAGAGCAAACTGCACTGGTCTCTGACTCATCTCCTCTTACAGCCTTGCACCATGATGGAGGAACTGGAATTAGAGTGCTTTGAGAACCTGTATGTAAATGCTTGTAAGTTTTTTTTTCTTGATAAGGAATGGCAGTATTATATTTTTTAATATTTTCCCCATCTAGCATCCAGATTTATGTCTTCCTTGCTGCTTGAATCTATGCATATAAGAGACTGAAGAAAGAAGAGTTTAAACCAAAACTGAAGCAACGTGGTGATTTTACATCTTTCCAAGATTCTTCCCATGTCCAGATCTTAGGCCCTGGCCCTTGTGCAAGTTATTTCTTGTGAAGTCAGAGATTTTTTACTTCTTGGTAATGTGGGATGGCACAGGTAGGAAATTTGAACCAAACAGGGGATGTGAGGAGTAGTTACTTGCCTACTAAAACAGCAAACAGACAAAATACACCTCTGGTTTTGGTAAAGACCTTGAGCCATATTTGAGTGTCTCATCTCACATAGTTTCTTAGATGTTAGGAAGGATCTGAGTGAATCAATTACCATAGAGAGATGTAACAGATTTCTTTGGATGTATTTTTCATGAGAAAGGGAACCAGCAGAGGGACAGGTGAGTTTCAGTGTTATGCTATATTCAGTTCTGGGTTGGAAAAGCTCTGAGACTTTAAATAAAGTCTTTCTTTTTTTCTTTTCCCCTCCAAATTTGCTAGATCCTTTAAAGAAGAATGCTAGTAACATGGGTGTAGTTTACTAGATTGCCCATATAAAAAAAAATAAATGGGCTTTTGTTCCTCATTTTTGACATATCAGCTTCACAGAGAGGGAAAAATGTGAACTGAACTTTTGCACTGCTGGTAATGTTACAGATTTCTGGCCAGGTTGGGGAGAGGGCACTACCTCACTTACAGTGGAGCAACATGAAGTCTCCCTGTAGTGATTAGTATTCCTGCAGTGTGTTTGTTTATTTCTTGGACTTGAAGCCGTTGCCTCCTCTCCTTCCTTCCCCTGATCCTCCCAAAGCAAAAATAAGCATTCTAAGAGTTCTTCTGGGTGCTTTCTGGCGGACCTTGCTGTTAAGATCTTTTCATCTTGGATTGTCTTTCTTTCTTGCTTCAGGCCATTAGCCTTTGCCTTGTCCCCTTTGACTGCCCTGCATAATTCCTGCCTCTCCATGGCTCTTCCCAGTTTAGATTGATTAATTGAAAGGGAAGCTGCCACTGTGGCACCTGAAGGGCTTCCAGCTGAGCCTGAGGTGGGGCAACAGCCTGCAAAGAGAAGAGGCTGCCTGGTGGCTCTTGCCATCAGCTGTGCTTTGCTGACAGTCAGGGCACTTAGCCTCCAATTTAGCTTTTCTAAGAGGCAAAAAGCTCCACAGTTCCACAGCTGTGAGGTGAATTTGAAAGCCGTGCCCTGCCCTGGAGAGAGGAGGGCAGAGGTGTGAGGTGGGGAACAGAGAACCAAAGGAAACACCTTTCCAGAGCTGGGTACCCTGAGCACAGGCACCTGGATGGCCCAGCCTGCAGGATCTGCAATTCTAAATTATCTTTGCAAATAATGACAAACATCAAGGGCAGGTTTACCTAATTTATGATTTTCCTTGGGCTTGAGTGGCCCAAGGAGGGCAATGTCTTCTAATTCTTTTTTTTTTTGTCTCTAAGTGTCAGGGTTTGAAAAAAAAAAATCACCTGAAAACTTTTGCTTAATTCCTGTTCCAATTTATAGCTAAAAGGTATTTACTCCTCTTTAATACCTCAAATTAAGCTATGGATCTTGTCACAGGAGGTTTCCAGCCTATAATTTGTTTATTTAGATCCAGAGTGAATGTGGTTGAGGTGCTTGCTGGAATGGTGAAGCAGAGATGAGGGCCAGCATGGAAGACCTTTGTCTGAGCACACACTTTGGCTGGGTCCTTAGGCTGTCCCACCACCCCTGTGTTTCTGAGGTATATGAAGGTGCTGCAGCCCATTTTCTCTGCTGACCCATTAATTCCCTCTCCACCGTAATGTTCAAGGCTCCAGCAACATGAGTTGCTAGTCCATTAAAGCCTCTTTTTTTCCTTTTTTTGTTACTCTCATCTTTAATTGCTCTGGACATCTCTTCAGTGCTGGGGAAAGCAAAGTTCTTTTTCCACCTGTGTGGTTTTGTGAAGGGAACAGAAAGAAAAAGAAAAACTACCCTTTATTTACAACAAAAGATGTGATAGAAGGAAGTAAAAGACTACTTAACACTGAGTAGGGAAAGTTAAATTTCTCTGGAAAGGAGGGAAGAGAAAAGGAGGTTGAGGGGAGACTTTATTGCTCTTACAACTACTGAAAGGAGGCAGTGGCAAGGTGGGTGTTGACCTTTCCTTCTCCTAACTTAGGATAGAATGAGGGGAAATGGCCTCAATTTGCACCAGGGGAGGTTCAGGCTGGATATTAGGAAAATATTCTTCACTGAAAAAGTGATTAAGCACGGTAAGAGGCTCACCAGGGAAGTGGTGGAGTCACCATCCCTGGAAGTATTAAAAAAAATTAGTAGATGTGGCACTCATGGTATGATTGTGTTTGGTCAAAGGTTGGACTTAATGATCTTGGAGGTCTGTTCCAACTTTAATAATTCTCCAAGATCTGAAAAATAAATCAAAAGACTAACTGCAAGCCTGTTTCACAATATTTGTGATTATTGCACAATGTGCAACTAAAACCCCACTGAAAGACAACAAAATGATGGAGTGCAGTTATCCATACAAACTTCGAATATTGTGGGATGCATTCCTTAGTTGGACAGATAAAATTGGTATGGTATAATTTGATTATTCGTTATTAGAGTGGCCCCCCTACATCATAAATGATAAAGAGGGGTCCCCACATTGAAGGGATGTCTGCAATACAGAGAATAAACTGCCTCCGAAGTGTGAAGATTCACATGAATGCAGACTGCCTTTACAAAGTCAGCTGAGAGCCACATTTAGTCATGACAGTTCTAAAACCTCACAACTTTTTAATAATACAAAGTTTAGACTTTATCTGCATAAGTTTAGCAAATATTGGTCAGATTAATGCTTGATATGGTGACACAGGGAGCTTAAGTTCCTCTATTTTAAGATCTTAGGTGAGCTAAGAGTTTAAGGTGATTTAAGGATTTTAGATCAGTAGAAAATAATAAATGGTCTTTAAACCTTTAATGCAGCTTAGCTGCAGATTTGCAGGCCATCCCTCAGACATTTAAAAAAAATTAAGCCTTCCTCATGCAGCAGAGTTTGTGTCAAACCCAGTGGGTTTCAAAGCTGACTCGGTTACGCATTATGTCCCTCTCAACCCAAAGTTTAATTTTTTCGCCTCAAACATTCTTAAGTTTAGGGATGCTGTGAGCAGTTTTCTTATGTCCTGGTCTTGCAGTGCCACCCTTGTAGGTAGACAGTACCTGGCGTCAAATGGAACCTTTCTGCTTCAAACTGTTTCCAGCTTCCATGACAGGGGTCAGCTGGAAGAAGAGGCTGACAAGGCCTATAGCACCACTTCATGTAACTGCAGGATAATTTTGGTTGGAGGGGACCTGTGAAGATAATTTATTTCAAGAGAGAACACTTTAAATGTGTAAACAAGTTAACAAGTTTTACTTTTTTTTTAGTAATTTCGTTCTGTGTATCAGTTCTGATTCTCCGAGGAAGTGAAAGCAGAGGAAGTAGAATGCTACAATCCACAATTGTTTTCCTGTGTGAAAGACTTCTAAAGCAAGACAGATTTTAAATAGAGGGGAATGTTTCTGAGGCAGCAAAATGGGATCCACCACAGTGTGGCACTTGTCTCCCCATCACACCCTGCCCCATCAGAACGAGACAAGGGCTTTCAGTGGCCAAGGGGATTCTGTCAGCAGCCAGCAGCAACTTCTGCCACTAGCAAAATTAATAGCAATGGTAGCTTTGTGCTAGTTTCTCAACATGAACTAATTTGAATAATTTGATTTTAAAGTTAGTTCATGTATGGTTTTATGTAAAAGCAATTGTCTTTGAAAATCATTGAGTGGGAACTGAGGAAATCTTCATTGAGTCTGCAAAGTGACACTCTGGTCACTTTATTGGGCCATCCTTTCTCACATACCTGCAGCTCAGCCCGAGTTGTAGTTAGCTTTCTGTGTCACAACTTTTGTTGGAAACCTTTGCTTGAGCTGCAAAGCTTTTTTTTACAACTTGTTTTTTTTCCAGCCGGAATTTACTTTTGACCGCTTTGTATGTATAGGTTCCGTGTCAGTGCTTTTTATTTTAGCTAGGTCTCTTTTCCCCAGGCTGCTTCTTCTAGACACATTCCCAGTGAGCCACCCTTTGTTAGGCTGAACAGCCAGACATCTCACATCCATCTTCCTAACCTTCCCACTGACCTCTCTGTGCCTCTTCCAGCTGGAAGGTATCTCCCTGAAACATAGGTGACCAGGATTGTAGCAGTTTTCCATATGGTATCACCTGGGCCTCGTGCAAAGATATGAATGCTTCCCTATTTTTACTAGAAATACCTCCCCTGCTGCCCTCATAGTTCCCTTTTCAAAAAAGGAAATTAAGTGAGTCTGGCAAGGTCTACCTTTAGTAAACCCATGTTGCATTTTATCCCATATTGCTTTTACCTATGCATCATTAATTAGACTCCCCACAGAATGCTATTTTAAAGCCTAGCAAGCTATTCAAGTGGCTCTAATAGAACTGTAAATATGGGTCAATTTTTTCACCTTCTTAATTAGAGGTCATACCCTTGTTCCCCAGTCCTATGGCACTGTCCACAACCTTATTATTTTATCAAAGAGACTTGTTAACAGACTTGAAAAATCTTGTGGCAAAGCTTTGCTAATTTAAGGCAGGATATTATCTCATCCTTCCTATTCTAGCATGCTGGTCACCTTTGTCTTAGGGAAGCTGAACATTTTCGTTATATTCAATATTTAGTTTGGCTGATTTACCTGCACTTTTGTTCTTTCAAATTAATGACTTTACTTATAAAACCTTTTTTCCTGTGTTCCCATTTAATTTAAGCTGAGCCAGTTTGTAACAACTCCTTAAAAGCTATTTTCTTTAATCATCTGTATTTTACAGTGCCTCAGATATGAACCAGATCAAGTCCAGACTGTGATCTTCTGAATGAAGGTTCCAGAGGATGAAGCTACTTGTTGGTCACCTCAGCTAATTATATTGTCAGACCATATTACCATTAATCTAGGCTGTCACAGTTTGCCATAATGACATTTCTGACAGCACTTAGCTGTCAAACAATCTTAGTGAGATTGTTTGGCATAACCAAATCTGGTGGTAAAATCTAGTGTCTGATCATTGGAAAATGCTTTTGCCTCCCAAAAATACAGGATTTTTTTTTCTTTTTGTCCTCACTTGCTTCTTGTATATTGGTGCCATAATTTTTTATTATTATAGCTTTCCTTCTTATATTACTGCTTCATAAAGTCCAGGATATTTTTTAGATTTCATGGTGAAATTCGGTGGTCTCAGGAGCAAAAAGAAAAAACCCAAACTATATTCATCTCAGAAATAATATTTCATTCTTTAAAATATGCCCTTGCTGTAGATTTTAGAAAAATCAGTGATACCCAATGTATTGTATAAACTTAGTTAGAAGTGTTCTCGTTGTCAAAGTGGGTTTCTTTTATTTATGGCTTTGATTAGCTATTTTTCAGTTTGGGGACATAGGGGAAATTTGGGAAGAGTGTGAGCCCATAATGAATAGCCAGGAGAACACATTTTTCTAAAACAAGAAAGCCTCTAACCAGACTATTCTATAAGCAAATGTGCCCAATGGAGATAGTCCAGACAACTGCACCTGGACACCACCTGGATATAATTAAGGTCCCAGAATGGAAGATGTGTTAAAATAGTTGCCAGGAAATGTAACACTCTCTCTTCTTTATTCATCTGCTGCAAAGGGATGGCATAGATAGTACAGTACAATGGACCCATAGGACTCTGGATGTCTCTGAGGAAGACTTGTTTTCTTCTTTTAGGTTCGGCCAGTGTCTGCATGCATTGGATTTTCACTGTGTCTTGACCCTACAAGGTGCAACCACACACCAAGGGTATATCTATGGATTACACTGGTGGTGCAAGAAGGAATTACTTTGGGTTTCTCCCATGCTCATATCCACAGGCCACACTCAGCCCCTCTGGGCTTCCTATTCTCCTTGAAAGTGTTAATTCTTCTTAAAATAGCACTCACCATATAATTTCTTTCTCTCACCCATTCTGACCATGTTATTTTTTTTTCAATGTGTTGTTCAGTACTAAACTTCAGAAACACGACTTCCATGTGCTGTTTTTTTATCCCTAGATGAAGAAAATGAAAGCAAGTTTGCAGAGACCAACTTGGTTGAAATTAAATGTAATGCTTCATGTAAAAAAGGTAAGGGGAAAAATAAGGTTTAGCTATGCAGAATACAACAATCAATTGGTTAAAATCTAACAAAGTGCCTTCATTAAATGTCAAAAATCTCTGTTGAAACAGTATTAGCACAGCAGGGTTGTGAAGAGCCAGAGATAAATAATGACTCAGAGCAAATAGGCCTCAGCAGGACAAAAGAGGTATTTCACCTTATTGTGATCAGAAACTGTCCTTATGTATGTTCTAAATTACCCTTAATCCCATTATTATTGCCATTACATGTGACCTTGCTAAGTTTCTATTGTAAGAATAAATGGAAAAAAAGGCAGTCTGAGTGAAGGCTTTCCTCATACTATCATGTTATATTAATTTTATAGAGGAACTTGGGACAGGAGTCTGCTGCAATAGACAATGCACAGGGTGACTTGGTCCCTGATTGTCTTTCTCATATTGGAAGCCCCAAGGGAGGGACAAATGGAGAGGCATCCAATCAGATATTATTGTGATTTGCATTACTGGAGGCTGACAGACAAACTGGACTGAGGTTTCGCTGTGCTAAGTGTTTTATAATCACAGAATGATCTGGTCCTTGCCTGGAAAATAGTTACCAGCCCTGATGTGCAATAGAATGAAACGAAATTAGTACATCAAAAGCATCTCAGCCATCTGCGGCTCCTTATCAGCCTTTGGAGATGCAGGAAGAAGTGAGTCTTGAGGAGGGATCTAGGATGGTGGATCACACCTATCTTGTCTGTCTGTTGTTGGACTCAGTATTGTTCCTCATTAACAGAATTTGCAGTAATAAATAATTATATGGTGATATATAGATAAGGGCAATAGCAATGCGAAAATCCCCGCCAGCATGCAGGGCCTTCTAGTACTTTGCTCACCTTTGGGGCTTGAATCTCCATGATGCCACGATTTTGGTGATTCATCATTGCAGGAAGAGCTGGGAACAGCTTGGGGACACAGTGAGTGATCAGTGTTTTGGTGGGGAGATTGTGCTCCAAGAGGAGAGATCATCACAGAAGAAGGTGTGAAAAAGGAAGAGAGGGGAGTAGTAGGTTCATCTGCTTTTTGTAGCTTGAATGGGAAGTAAAGCAGACAGAGGAGCAGGGCCCTTAGGAAGATGAGAGCAGGCAGAAGAGGTCTGCAGTTTGGGAAGCCTGGCTCTGGCACAGCAAAGGACTTTAAGGCAGGAGGTGATTTTGAAATGGGAATCAGTGTAAGTGAAAAGGTAGACACCTAGAAAGGTGCCATGAAATCTGTTTGAATACACACAAGAAGTAATGTGTATCTTGGACTTTATCCCAGAGAAAAACTACTGTAATCTATGTAAATGATGATGAATTCACTCATATAGAGTTGTTCGTGTTTTAAAATAAAGTTGAAGTGACTTTAGATATAGACAATTACTGTAGGACAGGAAAGAGGGTGGTGGTGTTTCCCATCATAGGGGATAAATGCTGAGCATCTTCACACATGAGATGCCTGTGTAAAAGAAAAACCCATATTCTTTCTTTGTGTGGAAGTATGGCTCTATTCCCAGCCAAATGTGTATGGTACAAGTGAAGTTAGAATAAAAGAATATCAAATCAACTACAGAAAAAGAACACAGGCAAAAATAAGTCTTGAAATGTATATATTTGGGCAGAGTATGAATGTTTAAAGGATAGTAATATACCCTCTGAGAGATGAGGAAAGGTTCTGCCATCTCCTATTATCTGGCTTAGTAGACTGAATAAGTGAATAATTCAGAGAGCAAAGTTTCTCCAATGAATGAGTCACCTAGACTCCAAACTATTAGCATGTAGCCAAGGCACATTGAAAAAGCAGAGTTCATCCACAGTGGTTTTAGTAACTGCTCCACTCAGTGGGGAAATAAATCAGTTTTTCCTCAGTTAACACAAGATCTGAATAACCATCAATTCCCTCCACAGTATCTGCAGCACAAATGGTATCACAGATGCTTGATTGTAGGTATAAATTAGCATACTATGCCCATAGGGGGAGGCTGGATGATGATGGCTTAGTAGCTAGAGCCTGCTGGCCCTTGGGAAAGTGCAAATGTAATGTCAGATGTCTCAGTCCGCCAGGTGAGCCAAAGAAACTGTGCCTCCACAAAACAAAAAGGTGAAAAAGGAAGACAAATTGTGGAATAATGTCTGTTGTCATAGACATAGTACTACCTGACATCCACACTTGCTGACATTTAGAGGCAAGGAAATGCACCTTTGGAACTTACACTGATACAAAGGAAGGATTGAGAAGTAACTGGGTAAAATATCACTGCATGGGTCTTTCCTCTTACCTACTGGCCCTTCTTGGAGGAAGGGAAATGATAACTACTTGAAAATCTTATGAGTTAAAAGGAATTGTCGGAACTATCTGTGCAAATCCAGACCTCCATCTGAAGGCAGTATCTATGACTGGAAATCCTGACATAGTTTAAAAGCAAAAGAGGGGACCAAACTCACCACACCAGTCTGTTTGGGCCACTGACTTCTTTCCTGTAAGTTTATTCCTCTTGTATTTCCTCACAGCAGGTTTTCCTCCCTGTCTTTTTTTTTTTGTTGTTGTTATTCTCATCCTTTTTGTTCTTTTCACCCACATTTTTTCCTCTTTTACAAAGAAGAGTTTGATTCCTATAAATCTTCCAACGCTCAACACCTCTCTCCTGGTGGCCTGTTGTTCATGAGGCAGCATCTGCACAGTGCCAGGTGGGATCCTTTGTCAGCAATTGACAGGAGAGGCTGCTGGTAGCTATTACGCACATAAAAAGGAAGACGATGCCGAAATGAGGTTGTTAAAGAACCATGTGGCTCTTTCCTCATGTTGGGAGGACAAGTATACAGATTTCTCCTTCACTGCTGCCTGCCAGCACGTAGCTGTCAATTATTGCCTGTGCTTTGACATGCGAGCAGCAGCCTGGCCTCTTCTTCCTCGGCCATCCCTGCCTCCTCTGCTGTGCAGAGCTGCCTCTCCAGGTTAATGAGGTGCTGGTGTGATTTTGGCACCCACTTCTTGTGCTGACAGCTGTGCCCCGGCTCCAGGAGTCCTGGCGCATTACCACCACTGTCGCTGACCTGGGCCCCTCGCTGGAGCTGCTGCACATGTAGCAGCAGCTGGTTTCCCAGGGGTTTTTCCCTATTAGGCTTGGAGATGGAAGACAGCAGCAATAGCCAACACTGTTAAAGAAGCAACTTGTGTGAGAAAGTTTTTCTTACAGTCTGGGCCAGTCCACCTTTTACTGCAGCAGGTAAGTGAGAGGTGGAAAAGGAGAGTCCGTTCTCCTTAGCCTCCGCACACGGAACAGTTGTGGCTGCCCTGCAATGAGGACAGGGAGCACATCCCTCTGTAGCAGTGGTAACTACAACAGTGGCAGTGGTAAAAAGTAATTTTATTTGTCATGAGATCAGTGACATGTATTCCTTGAAAGGAGAGTAGCACTCACAGATGTGCCTCTGGAAGAGGCACCCATGCCGGCTGTCCTGGTACTGTCTCATCCAGGATAGGTCCAGCTGTGCCCACATGCTCTTGGCATCCCCAGAACATTCACTACTAGTGAGGAAACCACTTCCAGTATTTCTAGAAAGAAAGCGATTCTTAGGAGGCACGAGCAGGGCTGGAGCAAGGCTGGTGCAAGGAGGGTGTCCCAGGCACAGTTGTGACGCACTCTAGCAAGAGACCTGCAGGGTTTCTGTCCTCCCTCAGATCTACCATGTGGGAGGTAGTCATGCTGAAGTCCTGTCAATGTCTTAAAACAGCCTGAGAGATTGAAATTTTACAAGAAGAGGGCTCCCCTTCTGTGGCTTGGAGTTGCAAGGGACAACCTATAACAGCAAATGTTTACTTCTCAATTAGTTATTGATTTTTTTCCAATTCACTGATAGTCCTGAATGTCCCTGGAGCAACTGGAAAAGCTAGAAATAAAGCTATGTTGTGGTTTTAGTAGGGGGAGGGGGTCATAAAGATGGCTCCTGTGAGAAGTTTCTGGAGTTCTTCACCATTTCCAGCAGAGCCAATCTCTGATGGCTCTGAAGATGATGGACATGCCACTGGCCGTGTCTGGGCCAATTAGAAAGGTTGGTTACGCCTCTGTGATGACATATTTAAGGAAAAATCAAAACAAAATGTACACGCAGCTGCTTTTACTTAGAGAAGGAGGAGGATGTGAGAACAGGTGAGGGAAAACAACATGGAGGCACCAAGGTCAGTGGAGAAGGAGGGAGAGGAGGTGCCCCAGGCTCTGGAGCTGAGATTCCTCTGCAGGCTGTGGTGAGCCCATGGTGAGGTGGGGTGTCCCCCCTGCAGTCCATGGGGTCCATGAGGGATGCAGAGC
>VYZT01029941.1:30204-94933 GCA_013400735.1 Pomatostomus ruficeps | reverse complement strand
TTAAGCTGAGCCTAGTTTGTCCTTGGAGCGTTTTCTCCCGGTTCCTTATCTCAACTCATAGACCTCTGAGTTAATTCCCTCGGTTTTTTCCCCTCTCCTTCCCTCATCTGCCCAGCTGTGGCAGGGGAGGGAACGAGTGAGTGGCTGCCGTGGGTGCCTGGCACTTAGCCAGGATCAAAACCACGACAAGCTACTATTTACCTTAATTAATAATCCGGGTTTTTTTTTCCTCTCAGAGACCAAGAAACCACTTCTCAACATTCATGGGTCATGGATTCCTCTCTCAGCATCCATGTAACTTATTTAAATGTTAGAGCTATTATATCTACAGTGCAGCCAAGGATAATAAAATTGGGAAGTGGCTTCCCATGTAGTTACTCCAGTCCTTCATCTTTAATGCACAAGGAATGATTCAGGTGCACAGAGCCCTTCTCCCTCCTTTATGATGGCATTTTTCCACCTACTGAGTATTTTTTGCTATTATAGATCTTACGAGAGGAAAGATTGGTGTAGGAGTCATGGCAAATTACCTTGCAGCACTTGTAATTAGTACCATTGCCAGTAAATGCATATTCTTGGAGATGCTGGGCTGTTGCTGTATAAGGGATCTCGCAGGCAAGGGTGATGGTGAAGGGTCTCTGTAGCAGGAGAGCTGAGCTGGTGCAGCCGCAGAGCCCATCAGTGCAGTTACAGCTCAGGGGCTGAGGTTCAGAAGGAGCAGGGTCAGGAGGAAAGGCCACTGAGGCTGAGCTAGAGCTGCCCCAGGCACTGCTAGTGAGCGGAGACTACTGCCTGTTAACTCGCCTGCCATCACTCCTTCACAGAAACTTTTGCTGGTACAGCTAATCCTGCTCTAGGGATTTACCAGGAATAAAAAACAGGAATAAAAATGTCACTGCTTAAACCATTGTGGTTCCACAGAGAGAGGTTTCCAGTGCAGACTTAGCCTCAGGTCAGTTTTTTAAGGGTAGCTCTTGTCATCATTTACAATAAAGCTGGACTGTTGGGGGAAAAAAGTCAGAGAGGTTGCAACATCACTGACCCTTTGATTTTGCCTGTTTCCCTGTACTCACTATTTTGGAGCCAAGGTTCCAGTGATGGGCAGATATCAGGAGAATCACAGCATTTCCCTTTTGTTTTCTTTTTCAGTCCCTTGACTTCAGCTGGAAGATTTACAGACACAGTTGTGAGGTCTGAAACAAGGAGATGGAAAAACACCACCAGGACATTTTTCACTCATGTGAGGCTACTTCCCATCTCTTTTGTGGTTTTAGGGGGTTAGCGCCCAGAGGCACAGAGATGACCTTCCCCTTCAGAAATACTGTCTCCCCTTCACTAAAGTGTTTCTGCCTCATTCTTCGGGCAGTTTCTGCTTTCCCCTGGCTGACCTGTGACTCTCCAGGTGCCTTCAGAAGCATGCAGGTGTGCTGCTGGAAAGCGAGCCCTGCATGTCCCTTAGGGCTGCGCTCTCACCATCCCGGCAGTTCTCTGCACGCCGCTTTTTTTTCATAACGAAGGCAGAGCATCTGTAATGCTCTCGAGTAATGCCTGCAGAAGGAATCCCACGGTTCGGCCGGGTGGATTCGGCCACTGGATGTCACTGTTGTTCCGCGGAAACGCTCTGAAAGCCACGGGCGGAGGAACGCTGGTAGCGATGGGGTGCCAGAACACGGATTTTCACACCCACTGCGGGATCTGCTGCTGTAAGTGGCTCCGAGCAGCCCCGTCCCACGCAAAAGGTCCGTATGGATTCTGAGAGGATGAGGTATGGATGCTATGGGTGTCGGTGCTGTGCATTGTTTGTAATAGCTACTTACTGATGACAGAAGGAAATAGTGATGAAATTAGTAGGATACCCCAGCAGTAGCTTTAGAGTGTCTTTGAAATTTCCTGTGGCTGTTCACTTCATGGACTCATAGAATCATGGAATGGTGGTTGGAAGGATCTTTAAGAGCATCCAGTTCCAACACCCCTGCCATGGGCAGGGACACCTTCCACTAGACCAGGTAGCTCAAAGCCCCATCCAGCCTGGTCTTGAGCACTTCCAGGGATGGAGCATCCACAGCTTCTCTGGGCAATCTCTTTAGTGCCTCAACTCCCTCACAGTAAAGAGTTAATCTCTTCTCTGCATGCAAAGGTCTGAGGGCAGCGGGAGTCCAGCCAGGACGAGAAGGCTGCATCTCATGGACGCATCAGGGCTGAGCTGCAGGATGCCAGGAAAGGAGCCAGGAAAAACACATCATCCCTAGCCTGCACTCACTTCCTGGGGCAAGCAGGGCGTGTGGAAAGCAGCAAGTGACCAGCCTTGCCCAGATGAGCGACTCGGGTACAACTGTGCTGCCCAGTTAGGGAGCTGGGAAGTGTCCTCAGGTGCTCCCAATGCAGACAACATTTGACAAACACCAGTGAGCCCAGAGCACTGGGTCTGCCCAGACACAATGATTGCATACAGTACAATGTTAGGCAAACCTGTGAATATTTCTGCTTTGTCTAGAGCATTTAGGCCGCAGCAGACTGTAGGGCTGGGCAAGCAGAGACAAAGGCAAAGTAAGTTTTCTTCTCTTTTCCTCCTCTCCAATACTTGTGCTGAACAGAAGCTCCTCAGAGATGAAAATGGGTTCCTAGATCTGAGAATCCAAAAGAGAGCTGTTGAGCATTTTTGTTTTAGGAGAAGTTTTTATTCCCAGTTTTCAGTCTGGCTTTACATTAGCTCTGTAGGGATGTCAAGATTTGTCTTCTGTGAAATGTCCTACCTTTCTTAAGATATAAAGTGGGCACTTGTTGTTTTCCTACTAAATCCTCATTGATTAAACTTCCAAAAGTGTTTCTAGCAAAAGAATTTAGTTAAATGGCAAGAAAATACATCTGCACAATTAACTAGTTAAAAAAAAAACTTCAGGAAGTCATAGTTCAAAAAAAATGTTCTGGTAAACAAGGTAAAAAGTTGCAAATCAACATTATTCCTTAGGAGATATTTATTTTTATCACATTCCCTTTCACTGAAGCCTTGACTCAACAGGATACCTACATATGTGACTATGTCATTTGGATCTAAGTCCCTTGGGTATCTGCAAACAAAGGACAGTCCCAGGAGTGAAACTCTGAAGTGACCTAGATTGCACTTTCATAGTAGCAGTATTAAAAGAAGTGAGGGTGATGCCAAGGAAAAATGAGGAGACAAAATTTAGGATTAAAAATTGAAGCTGGTTACAAGAAAATGAATGAAAACATCCAGCACTTAGCAGGTGACCTAATCTTTTTGGTTAAGTGGTCATCTATGCACAGTGCAGGCATCCCCCAGTTAGTGTTAATCCCCCAGAGAAGCTCCTGTGGCATAATGAGGCAGCCAGGATATCCCAGGTCAGGTCCAGAGACAGCAGAGCCATTCCTCAGTGTGTGCCCCAAATGCATTTGGAGGAGCAGTGACCTTCATGGATTCCACATCTCTGTGCTCAGCCAAACCCCTGGCTGTGAGGTGCCCAGAAGCTCATGGTAGTGCTGCACTGCCCACAGGCCCTGCTGACAATCTGGGAAATAATTGGTACTAATCTTCCTTCTTGGCCTGTGGGTGAGGTCTGACTCTCTTCTAGGTGGCTGCAAGAAAAGTGAGTCCTGACTGTGTGGATTTTCCCTACAGATGCTCTCTCTCACCTGGGGGCGTCTGTCCCCAGAGAAACATGTTTTGCCCCATAATTTTTATAACCCAGGAGACTGCTTGAATCATAATGGGCCACTCTAATAGAAGGAAATACCCAGACTAGTGACTTCTTAAGCTTTTTTCTCCTTTGATCTTTTCTTCCTGGAGGCATTTATTTGATCTTGGAAGGACCTTAGGGCTACAGTCTGCCCTAGCAAAGATATGACAGAGAGCAGAGGAAAAATTTTGTGTCTTTTCTTCTGACTATTCCCCTACATAACATGGGGAAAATATTGACATGTTTCTCCCAAGAGCATAGGGGCAAGATATAGCAAATCAGAGTGGAGATAAACTAAGTGAAATTTCCAGGATAAAAACAATAGGAAACGGTTATGGCTCTGAGAGGTACTCTTCCAGATACTCTTCCAGAAAGTACTGTATGGGTCTCAGAAGGCTTGGATCCAGGAGACCTGACAGCTGGTGTGAAACTGTGTAAAGGCCAACTGATTGCTTTGTTTCTCAGGTCTCCACCTGTGAAATATCCCCTACCCCTTCTCTGTTTAGCCTTAGTGGGACTGTGGCTTTTCCAGTTAATATAGCAGTGGAGTGAAGGGCTCTCACTTTCTATTGGAGCCACTAGATGGGACCAGAGTAAAACAATGAAAATAATTTCGACATATAGACCAATAAAGACATGTTATTCTTTGACCTTTAAATCTAGTCTCAGGATTCAATCCAAATGCCAGTTTAGGCTTCCAGAGTTCCCTGCTAAAAATTAATCATCTTCTCTGCTTCTTCTTTTTTCCTTCTTTGAAGTAAGTTTCATCTACATAGATGGCATTTGCATTGCCTTCTTATAGGAACCAAATGGTGTCCATCTGTAGACATGAAATATGGAGGGGCCATTTGGGTTGCTGAAGTGCTTCCCTTCCCTCACCATACTTATTCCTGGAAACACTGAGAGGAGCGTTAAATACCAGAGGGAGATCAGATGCAGACACAAATGGAGAAAAGCAGGGGAAAGCAAAATAAAGCACATCTTCATCTCTCCCTCCCCACGAGCTGTAGCTAGGGAAATAAAGCAAAACCAGGACTCCAAAATCCAACAGCTGGAAGAAAGGCAGGAGCAAGGTTTGCAGTCCTTCCCCTGTTACTTTGCCCATCCCAGCACTCCATTCCTCGCTGCACATCTATTTGCCATAGGCAGTGAGGGTGAGCCAGGCTGGGCAGGGTCCCTTTCCCCCAACTCTCTGGTAGTGCTGCGGGTGTAACAGCACATCCTAATTCACATCGCTGACTATCAGTCAGAAACTGAAAGTAAACAGCCCATTTACATGTATTTTAAACACAGCTCGGTGCCTGCCAGCCCCTTTATTTTGAAGAAGAGGTTAAAGCAGACACTATAAGGCAAGGACCTTACATACCAAGCTCCAGCCCTTGGTGCATTAATATGGCTGAGTGGAGATACTAACATAACCTTACCTGTAATGGCATGAACACACCACTGTAATAATTCATTTAGAATGATGACACCTGAGACCTAATTTAAAACTCCTAGATGAATACTGTTCTCACATTCAAACCCCAAGGCTGCTGCAAACATACCTAAGAAATCCTAAGAACTATAGTGAGCCTAATTGAATTGGACTTAAATGGACCATTGAGGTGGCCTCACAGAGCTCTGGGGAATTTATATTGTCTATACTGTATCAGAATCACAGCTTGAACTGAATAACGGGTTATATCCAATCATGTTACTGTAACTCATGCTTGAGGAAAGGGGGAAACCTTTTGCTATCGGCAAGGCTGTACGGAAAACAATTTCAAATCACTTTAAACCCGGTTGGCAACTACTTTGCCAATTATGGAGTCCTTTGGGAAAGGTGTGTGCTAGGGCTCGGGACTAAATGATTTATGTCAAGCGCCCCAGTCCCCGAAGGCACATACAGGAGGCTGGAGAGGAGGTGCTTGTGGCTAATTATTTCTCCTAAGAATACTTTAGCAAGGTAATTTGCGCTTGCAGATGAGTCACTCTGCACGCTGAATATAACACAGGGAAGCAGAGACTTCAGTGCTACAGCACACAGACAGATAAAAGCGAAATGAACACAATCTTCAGTCCTTAATCTCATATGCAAAACCCCAGCCCCCCCGATCCCCCTGCCTGCCTCCTCTCCCCCAAGGGCTCCTCACCAGTGATGCTCAAGGGGGACCACAGAAGAAGGGCAAGCATAGCCTCATCCCCACACCTAATTACAGAAAGGAGTCCAGCATTTAAAAGGCTGATAAAAGCGTGCACTCTTTGTGACTCTTGGTGGTGCAAATCTGCTGGCGGCTGGGCATGCAGGAGGGAAAAGCTGGGGCAAGCTGAAGCAGGTAGCAGCCAAATGCCTTCCCAGCATTCCCGCCTGTGCATCCCCTTGGTGCGCTGGCAGTTTCTTTGCTCCTGTTGTCTAAAATCTCCTCACAGGTGCACTGTTGACACTGTGTTATAATTTATGAAGCTGCAGATGCCTGGAACATGTAATTCATTTTGCAGATGGCAAGTGTAAATTCTGCTGTTCCTCACATGGCACAGACTTGCCTGTTAATAAAAAGGCTGACCTCCCAGATCCTGGCTACTCTGAGAGGTGTAGGAAATCCCTTTTGGATGTGTTGCTGCCATCAGGTAAGGTGTAAATAGCATTGATTTTGCAGATGATTCAAGTCTGATTTCAAGATCCCCACTGCCCCAAAGCTCTGGGGCGTGAGCTTTGGGACTGACTCAAAGCAGGGTGATTTTTGGTCAGAAGTTTTGGATTGATTTGCAGCTGAAGCACATGTTAGAGGGTTGTGCATGTTCTGAACACTGTCTTCCAGATTTTCATCTGATTTTAACCCATATCATATAGTTGACTTTTATTCAGGTCCTATCATTCACACTGGCTTTGGGATTTCAGGAGCAGTGAGAACATGTATTGTGGCAAACAGAGCTGCTGTTCTTGATCATGGGTTAGCAGACATGCAGCCACACTCTCCTTTTGAAAAATGCATTTGTGGTTATCTGCCGCTTTGCAGCAGCTGAGGAGGAGAAAGAATGCTGAAAGTCCCTGTGGAAATGCCACTCAAGCCTTCTGAGCCCAGTTGAACCCCAAGCCCTCCAGCTGAGCCTGAGGCTCTGCAGAGCAGATGCACTGGCCACACTGTTGCCTGTTAGAGTGTGGGTGGGTAGCGAGCCACCAGGGCTGCAACCTGCAGCTGCAGCACTCTGCATGGATCAGCCTGCAGTAATAACCTAGGAAAGATGCCAAGCACCTTTCTTCTTTCCTGCAGTGATATAGACAATAGCACGGCTGCCAGAGACAGAGAGGGGCCAATAAATTTGCTAACTCAGAGCAAACAGATGATTTGTGAAAGATCGAGTAGCTGAATTGACTGGCTTCAAAACAGCAATGTGACAAACTGTGGCTTCTGGGTAAGTCTAGTTTCTCCAAAAGATCTGTGGGCTTCTAGTCCATGCTCATGTGACAGTCTTCCATTAGGAGTGTAGAGCAAAATCCATTCTTGTTGACCTGATTAAGGCTCGGCTGCAAAGCACAGCCAACACTGAGAGGCTCCTCTCTCAAGCAAGAGCTGCAGGGGAAGCCAGTTAGGAAAGCCAGTTAAATGCTGGCTGGCGGGGCAGGGAACAGGCAATGTTAGCAGGCATTGTAAACCCATGGCTGGCAATAAAAGAGTCTGTAGTTTGCAGCATTATGGGCTATATAAGCTGAACTGAGCAAGCTTCAGGAGAACCTTCAGCTGAGGTTGGTTTAGAGTTTTGCATTACTTTGGACAT
The DNA here is from genome assembly GCA_013400735.1 of Pomatostomus ruficeps. Taxonomy (NCBI): domain Eukaryota; kingdom Metazoa; phylum Chordata; class Aves; order Passeriformes; family Timaliidae; genus Pomatostomus; species Pomatostomus ruficeps. The sequence continues at coordinate 87,479 of VYZT01029941.1, read as the reverse complement.
ATTTGAGCCTGGGTTCAAAACATTCACGTTGTGCTGACGAAGATTCTGGCTCATGGAGAGTAGAGGAGAGGAAAAGAGGAAGCTGAGGTGAAACACGCAACTGTTTTTCCTGCCCTTGCTCAACCTATCCCCCATCTGCCAAGGAGACACTCCAGAGAGCAGGAATAAGACCTTACGTCAGGTTAGTCTCATAAAGGAGGCAGGGCATGCACTGCTCATCCCTTGTGGATTTAAGACACAGCAAAGGTTGTGTTGGAGACTGCCTCCCAGCAAAACATCAGTGTTCTGTCCTCTGCCTGATTGCTGCAGACTCCTGGTTTATTGGACAAAACCCACCTCAAAAACTTGCATACAAGAGAGCAGCCAGAGCACATTCAGTGTGAAGTGTGCATGAAATGGAGCACTGGTTCAACAGAAAGTCTTTCACTTGCTCTTTTTCTTCTTTTTATCTACTTCCCTAGAGTCTTTTCACCGCCATTCACCATCAGGCACCTGAATCCCTGCCACAACAGCTTAAGAGTCTTTCTTTCTGTCCCAGCTGATAAGAAGAAACATTATTCTGCAATATGGTCAAGATCTTCCAAGTCTTTTATCACCCAGAGTAAGATCACAGAAAAACTCCTCACAACTTTTTCTCTTTTAGTACGGAGAGTTTACAACTATATTATGCAGATCTTTTATGCATTTCTTTGTATTTTATTTTTTTATTCTTCCCAATCTCTTTTAAGCTTCTTCCCCTTTGCACATCTGAGCTTTGCTGATCACAGAGGTCAAACAGATTGAAAACATGTGTGCAAGTAAAGTGGCTTCACCTTTGACCTCAAACTATTCCTTCTTGCTAACATTTAATTTGCTCTAACCAAATGTATTTTTATTTTAATGGAATGCTCTTTGCCTGAGGCAAACTTTGTGGAAGTCCATCAGATGTGTTTTCATTTTACCACTTTGTAGAAAAGTGTATTAATCCATTTTCTTTTACATCTGGAATTTTTTTTAACACAGCCCTGGGGTTTTCCCCTCTATCTGCAGCACAACTCATGGCTCCTGTGCAGAAAACAAAACAGAGCAATATGAAATTAAACGGACCAAAGAGGTGTGTTAAGAATGAAAGTCAATCCTGATTGCAAAGGGCAAATTCTTTTGGCATCCTGAGTCTATATATTTCTATTTCTGCTAGGTTGTATGTTTTCCAAGGATGACGCTATGTGCTATACCAGACGGCAGAGAATGTGAAAATTTGGTTTATAACACTATCCTGGATCCTTCTGGTGAGGTGAGGTAAGCTTTACATTAGGATCAAGCTGTAGCTACAGCTCCTCGCTTTCAGCTTGTGTCTGTGTGATTTAATTCAAGGTTCATAGCACTTTGTGACAGAACACAATGTAGAAGATGCAACCATTTCAGAATGTGTTATCGTTTTGGTTGCTTTGGAAGTTTTACACATTAGTTTCTCCTAAGCAGCTGCCCTAAGCTGTTTAGGACAGTTTTCAAGCTGCTGTGCATTCATGCATAGCCCATGGAGTATCTGCCCAGCCTACCTGTTAAAATAATCAAGAGATATAGCTAGCTTTATTATTTCTTTTTAATTTTTTTTTTTTTTTTGCTTTGTAGGACATAATTTTCAGCTTATGTAACCTTCCTTGTTAGTTGTCTCCTCATTCTGATTCTTCCACCTCTTATTTTGGGGGTCAAGTACCGAATTCAACATGATATGACAACCCAACATGAGAGAGCCAGAGTAGATGTCACCCCCTAACAGACTTGAATGATGGGCGAGTGTTTGCCCAGGAATCTCCATTTTGTATAGTCCCTGCATCCTATTTGGGCAGCTTGCTACTGGAAGGAACATCCCTCCCTTTGAAACCTGAAAGGGTGAATGAGCCCCTATGTGGCTGCAACATTGTCCTACTTTTCTGCTGTGCCTCCATTTAACAGTCTGCTGTCAGAGGAAATTATTTCAGTACTACCACTCTCTAGAATACTACAAAAAGCCATAACAGCAACAAAAAAAAGAGCAGTGTGTTGATATATAAAGCTACATTTCCTCCTCTTGTGGATCTAAGGGAGGATTCCCATAGTTGCTGGTAAGTAGAGCCTACAGAGATTACTCACAGTGAGTAAATTGAGTCAGTTAGGGGGCTGGTGATGTGTGTTTTTTTCTTCTGTGCACGCATCAGTTATTCCTCAGCAAGGTCCAATATCTGTCAATGGGAATATTATTCCTAAGTATTTGTTAAACAGCTTGGATGAAGCATTTTTAGTCCAGTGAAAGGTTCACTTTGGATATCTGCTATTCATTATTCACAGTGTGTGTGTTCACACGAGTCATATGGTATTGTCTCTGCTCCTTACTTGAATAACTCTAGTTAAACAGGAGACTAATGAATGTTGGAGCACACATGGTGAATAACAAATAACGAGGAACATGTTCTCTCACTTGCACCTGTAGTTAGCTATAACCAGGGCTGTCTGACAGCATGGGGTGGTGGGACCTGTAGTCTGGGCCTCCCAGCTCCGAAGGCCTCTTTCTTCTGCTGTGGGACTGTGTTTGCTGTGCACGTGCCATCTAAGTCACTCTGGGTGTGCAGCTTTTTGCTGTGTGCCATGGGACACTTCTCAGCTGGACTTGGGGCCTTGAGTACCCATATGCAGGCTCTACCAGTAGACACAGGTATGAAAACCTGCTAACTTCTCATTATGGGGCCAAGGAAATGGAAATCTGACAATTTAAATGTCAGGAAACAGAAAGAAACATGGGAAGAGTACATGGGTCAGCCTGGCTCCTTAAATTTTCATCTAGCCAGAAATCTAGCTCCCTTGTATTGCACTTCTGATGCAAAGGAAGCAAGTGGTGCCATGGACATGCCTCTGCAACAAGGCATGATTTTAGCACAGGATGAGGAATCAGTGCCAGGTGTCAGTTAACCAGCATGCCTATCACTATCCTTGAAGGTGCACTGCAGAGGCTCAAGCCCCTCTGCTAACCAGGGATCCAGGTATGGGCCCGGTGACCAGTTTGGAGGTCGTACAGCTGCAGTCAGATTAGAGGAGCTGTACTGTCGTATGGCTGTGACCACCACCTTTAATGTGAGAGGCAAAAGCATCCCTGATTATGCACCATTTTCCTTCTTACCACCCTTATTCATTCATTGTCTTTACTCAGGTTCTCTTGTGTCTTTCCACAATCTTATGCTTGCCATTAAGAGGTTAAAGCTGGTATGCTCATGGTATCTATCACCTGCCCCAACTTTCTTTTCACCTTGTCCACTGCTGCCAAAACCCAAAGGTTTCTGAAACCCCTGAACGTGTGGTTAAATATCTTTCACGTACACCATCACAGTTACTGATGAAAGAGTTTGGGGGAAAATGTTCCATCTGAGAGTGATGGTTTTGCCATCACAACTGCCTTTGTATTTTTAGAGATTGTGTCACCATAGAAGAGAGTTTTATGCCTCCTTGTTCCTCAGAAGCTGTTGGGGCAGGATTACACTACTATGTTGCTTTCACCTCTTCATAGTTTTGTGCTTTCCCACCTTCTGACTGCTTCTGCCCTTTTCATTTCTCACTGGGGAGACTCCAAGGTCTCTTGGTGCTGGAACATTTTTCCTCATGTGTTTGCAGTGTCTAGCACAGCATAGCCCTGATCTCTGCTGGTGGATACTAGGCACTCATGGAATATGAACAATAAATAATCCTCATTCCTGCTGCATTGCTCTACCTGTGCTATATATCAGAAGAGAGAAGGTGGCTCTTAATCTTCTTACTGTCAGGATTATACAGGTATATTTCTGATAGAGAACTTTTATACTACCATACAGTGAAAAGTTGGAAGGTGTCTTGTAAATCACACTTTACTCACATATAAACATAACTTAAATCAAGTTGATGAGCAATACCCTCCACAGGATAAATGTCTGATATTGGATTTATTTCAGATCTGTTTACACAAAGAATTGATGACAATCAGTATCTGCCCTCGGGATGAGCAGGGAAACAAAAATGCTGGTGAGCAGGCCACTTGATGTCACTATTGCTTGCCAATGAGCACAGGCAACTGAGAGTATAAATGGGGTTAGTGCAAAAGGAGCGCAGGACAGGGGGTTTAAGGAAGGCCTCTGGGCCATCTATTTAAAAAGAACAAGAAAGATACACTATTTTGGAATGAGAGAGATACACTAGGAATGAGAAAGATACACCATTTAGGATTGTGCACATATTCTGCCTCTGTATGTTTAGCAGCATTAGGGGAGAACTCGCTTCCCTTCTGCACTCATGGCTGAAAGTGCTCTGACTGGGTTTGGAGCAGAAGGATTCACAGGTTTTTTGCTTGCTCAGAATAAGAAAAAGACACTTTCTTTGTCTCTCTGACACCTCTGTGTGGGGAGCATTGTGGTACTGAGCAGAGGGCCCGTCTGATCCAGTGGTCCAGGCTTATATTAATAATTCTTGTATTTTACCATACAGCAGGTAAGACTGGGTCCATAATGGTAACTATGAAGCAGGATACTTTTGTCCACTACCGTGAAGTTTTCTGGCTACCTGGCTGATTTTTACAAATTGCAGTCTGCATTTCCCTTGATGAATCTGGGTCCTCACCTGGGCAGTCGACAGAGGAAACACTTATATTTGCTTACTGCAGAGATTTCACCATTCAGCGAACTTATTAGTCGCAGTTGAACCATAAATTATTTATCAAAGTCCATAGTGAATAAATATCTAATACTCCTACCCACACAACTTCATCTAAGTCCCATGAAACTGGGCAATGAGTTTCTTCTCCTTTTGAAAGGCCTAAGGTTACTAAATAATTCAGAAGCCTCTCTCCTGGGTGTGGTAGGATGTGTGGCTTTAAACTACCTCAAAGTGCTTTTTGTTAGGAATTGAGCTATACTGGTCACTCCTTTGTCTTGTAGTAAAATGAGTATTTACTTGGATGAAGAGTGGGTGAATGCCTTTGTGTGTGAAACTGTGACAGCAATTAAAAACTAAATTCTTTGTTCTTGGAATGACTAAGACCATGGGCAGTTTGGGTATCTCTTTCCTGGATCATTCTCGTTTATGGAGAGGTCTTGGAATTGTCCTGTTTGGGAGGAGTTGCAAGTGTGCTGTGTTTGCTCAGAATATACTTTATCAGTTGGGACCAATTAACTTTTTTTTTTGTTTGTTTAAATTTTCAGTAATCAGTTCACTTTTTCCCTTCTGTTAGTTCTCCCCCTTGAGCAGTAGTGTTAGTTCTAGCTGCTTACATGGCTCTGACTACAGGTGAGCACATGACAGGCAATATCTACATTATTTGCATGCACAGGATACCCATGAGTGGAATTTAACCCACATCTCCTAAGTGATGAGTCAAGTGCTTTTACCATGGGACAAGCTTTCCTTGCTCTTAGGAGACTAAAGCTTGAATCTCACCAGGTTTCCAGCAGGACCTATTTCTTTGTGAAGGATGTTCAGCATTACAAGTGATGTTTGTAGGAACCTGGCTTTATTTCTTAATTTTCCCCATAGATGACTCTCTGTGGATGACTACAGTAACAGGTGCTGTCTTTCTCCTTTCCAGGGAAAAGGGAGATGAGCTCTTCCAAGGTAAGTGATTGTCTATCACTTCAGCAGCTTGAGGACTCCTGTTCCTAAAACCTGAGGAACCGACTCAGGTGTGTCTTGGCCCTTCTTAAAAAAAATCAAGATACAACATTGAGTAAGTTTTAAAGCTGAAGTAATTTATAGTGGTTCCACTGACATATGATTGGCTGGTCACTGAAAGGAGACAATTCAAAATAATGGTGCACTGAATCAAAAATCTGCTGGTTTATTTCTGAATCTTTCAGTCTGGGCATCACACTGTGTATGAGCTGAAGAGCTGAGGTGAGACCCCAGCTGACACCTCAAACAGAAGCCTTGAGGACAAGCCTGTGCACCCTTGTGGCAGGGTGTGCTCTTCTTTGCTGTTAGTCTAGCTGGCCCAGTGGATAGTCTAGCTCATGCCAGTGCAATCATCATTTAATGATATTAATAGTGCTGGTCAATTGACAGATGCATATCACAAAAGACAAAAATATATGAAAAATACCCTTTCTGACAAGCACTTTATTTTCTATACAAAAAATTGCAGCCTCTTGTGAATTTTAAACTACCCTAAAGAATTTCATGTTGAGGCAACTGCTCTTTACAGAGTTCTGTAGCTTATTTTAAAATATCAGTAGAAAGGGTTTTTTCTCTATTAAACTGCATATGTTTTAAGAGTAATTTCCATGGACTCCTTATTAATTTCTACAGCTCTCTGTTTAATTTTCTTTATTTCATAAAGAACATTGTAAAACTGTAGCTAGTATGGTTGGTGACCACGTTTCAGGGCATCTCTACATGAGTTGGTTTTCATTTAATTTCCCTCAATCCATTCTTTGGCAATCTCCAACCAACTGTAAAAGCATGGAAGAAAGGTCTGAGCTTTTAAATGGGATTGTGAGTGAAAAGGAATTGGAATTGTCTTTAATGAGCTGTAGCCATTTGGTTTCGCTTCTCTGACAGTCATGTACTTTAAGTAAAAGACGAAATTGAGCACTTTAAGACGTCTCAGAGTCACCCCATCATTTCACCATTACCTGGGCATTCTGATGTGCTCTCCCATACAAGACCATTCTGGAATTGAATGGTCAGTGATGATAAACAGTGATAATAGATTACTGAGTAGGGGGAAGGTAGGAGATATTAATAAGGTAAGATTTTTAATTAATTTTTCAAGTTAATTAAAATGTCCAAAAGCACAATAAAACTGCAGAAAATCTGGCAAGGGAATGGCAGCCTGTCTGATTAATGCAAGTCAACTGTCTTCTGAGGGTAATAGTAATAATGATGAGATTATGGATATGGAAGAACCTGCTAAAGAGATATGAGATGCATGTGGAATACAAACTGTGTCCTAGTTACTATTTTATGGTGCACAATGGATCTTATTAAGGAGGAATAGCTGTAAGAATTACCACTGAATTGCTCAATAAAAGTATTGTGTAATTAACACTGCTGCACCATCAGCTTGAGTGCTACCTCCCATTGATACTCCATATCCTCCATTTACTTTTAGTTTTTAACTAAAGTATGGGAGTTTCAACGGCAGATGCGGGCAGCTTGAAAAACAAGTTGTCTTGTGCATGACGATGCTCGGAGAAAGGCAAGCAAGCACTGAAGGGCTGGAGTGGAATATGATATTCAGAAGAGACTGGCAGAAACTTCTACAAGTGAGAGTTTGATACTCCATTCCCTCAGCAAAAATAACACTGAAACAGAATAACAACAATAACCATGATAGAAAGAGTAAAAATACTTTCTTTCTGGCATTCCCAGCCTCGTCCCTAATGAGATTTTGAAAGCATGTGTTCCCCATCCAAGCAGAAAACTAGTCCCGCTGAGGTTGGTGCACAAGTGATGAATGGGATTCACTGATGGGTATTTTTTCACAGCATTAAGTTTCTTATTACATATATATGCCATGTGCCTGCTGCAGTGGTGCTCTGCTCTTGGCTAGATATTGTAACATCTTAATTAGAGACATCAGTATCATACAGGAGAGAACACTTAGTATAGTTCCATCCTGATGGAAAAAGAAGCAGCCAACATCATCAGGAAGAATATTGTTTTGCAGGTGTTATGGTAGTTCACTTAACTCTCAAAGAAATATCCTTACCATTAAAGGGCAGATGTAAACCAAAGCTCCTACCCTCTGAGCAATGCCCATCATTGTTTTCTCCAGAAAAACAAAAGCTGCTGGCTGCAAAGCTAAACTCCTCAAAATTAATATAGAAAGGCCAGTTCAACCACAGATTTGGCCAGACCAGAAATGAGATCTGAACTGCCCATGTGTTTCAGGACATTTGGATTTGGAGCCTGAGTTATGAAGTTATGATAGACTGAGCCTGTGCTCGTAATGAATCACTAGCTTTTTTTTCAGTTCCTGGTTAGGTTATGCTATATCCCATGTTCATTTTATTCAAGCTCCTTTCTGTCAAAAGCAAAATTCTTAATTCCATCTTCAGTGTTTACCCAGGCTACTCTTAAAAATGAAAATAGTATCTGGAGGATTTTAGTCTTGGTGAAATAATAAAGGAAAGTAAAAGCTGCCTGTCTTGAATTCTGAGTAGGCTGCATCACCACATGCAAGAGAAATGGTTGCTATAGACTGCCTTATTATTAAAAGGGGAGGGTAAAAAATGGCATGGAAGGTTTGAAGCCGGCTGATGTAAAACAGAACCAGTTTATAGGGAGCTGGCTGAGGACTGCAGTTTTATAAGGTGCACTTTAAACAACCATGCAGTGTACTAAAAATATCATAAAAACTATAGCTTCTAGCCACAAGTTTCAGAAAATGCTTAGTGGCAAAAAGAGAAAAAGCTGCAAGTTATAGGGCATAAAGAAAATCTCATACACAGAATGGAGGAACATTTAGGTCTGGGCTTTTGCTTCAGGCTCCAGCTTATAGCAAGCACAAGGCACCACATGCTGTTCAGTAGGACAGAATTAATCTCCACAGAGGCAAAAGTACACAAATGCCACAGGAGAGGAGCCACAAAGCATGCACTATCTGAGACTGACTCAGATCTTTCTCTTTACCCTCTGCAGATCCCATTTACATCCACAGAAGTGCTGCCACCCATCCTGATATTTTTCTCCTGAGTCCTCACCAGATTCATCAAAGCAGCCTAACTGCTCATCGCTAGTCAAAGCCCATTGCTCCTTTGCTCCCATTTTATCAGGAAAACACTACCTGCAGAGGCTGGGGTGAGTAGTCCCCTCCATAAGACCATGCTCCCTGAAAAAGCTGTCCTACTGCTGAAATAGCAATGGTCCAAAGAGATGATCTACCATGTTGCAGGCTTGGAAATCAGTCTGGAAAGGCATTAGCAGAAACTAGCCACTGGTGCTGTTCACACCAGAATTTTTTCAAGACTTCTCTTTGTGGCTGTTTGTCCCCAGCATCTCCCAAAAGGAGAGGTCAGTGCTTGTCTGGGTTTTTTGTATCTCATGTTTACCTGTGAGTTAGTCTCTGGAGGTGACCGCTCTTGAAAACAAGCAGGAGAGACCAGAAAGGGCAGGAAGGTTGCAGTGAAACAGAAAAACTTGCAGGGATGTCATGAACATTTGCCACGCTTCCTGGGATATTTGTGTGTTTCATTAGAAGTGCGTGGCATGGCCCTGTCAGTCACAGGATTTCAAGGGGCCCATCAGAGACGTCTCTCTGAGGCAGAGTCTGCCTCACCCCGCTCCTGGCTGTGTGCCATGTCAGGAAAGTATTAACTCATCACTGATCTGTGATGGCAGCAAACGGAAATATCCCAGTGCCAGTGCAGCCATGCTGCCTGGGACAGATGGAATCAAACTAGGGATCTTCCTTCCACCCCGCTTTTGGAGCCAGCTGCTCCATCTGATTTCAGGAGAGAGAATGATACCTTGGTCTGCAGTTCCAGTAGCAAATATCATAGGGTGGTTGCAAGATAAGAGGAAGAAAATAATTGTTCTGAAAACCATCACAGGTTTTTGGGTTTTTTTTACAGGATGTTAAAAGCAGGCTTTTAAACACTTCTCTCCCAATCCTCACTTGCAATAGCAGGAGCTGGGGTCAGACATCTTTTCTTGCAGTGATTAATACTTTCCTACAGGAGGACTGCCATTAAAGGGAATCAGGCAGCCTGCAGAGCAAGGCTTTCCTCTGTGGGAGAAAGAGTGGCTCTGTGTCTGCAAACTGTGGCAGACTCTGAACTTCCCAGCTTTCTCCACTGCTCAGGCAGTCAAGTCTCTGACTGCCACCTCTCACATCCTCAGTTTATGGCAAACATAAAACAGGAGGCCATTAAAAAAAAAAGATAAATCAGACTCTAAATTTAAATTGTGTTGATATAAATCATTCATGCAACAGATTGCATTTATTTATTGCCTTTGTTTGCAGCGCAAGAAAACTGTTAGATGTGCCTTGCAGAATTCATAGATTAAAAAATAAAAATCCTTATGAGATACAGGCTTTGTGCCCAAAATGCAGCATTTTGCTATTAAAACCTTTATTTGTCTTCAGAGGGAATACTTTGGCACTGTTCCCCCATCATTTACTTCCTCCTTCTCACCTCTGAAACTTCTTCCCAGTCACAGGGATGTGTTTCATGCTCCAGCTCCAGTGCCTCATGGCCCTTCTGACCTTATCTCCAGCTTGTCTCCTGAGGGACAAGCTGGCAGCTCTTCCCCCAGCCTGGAGGACACCTGGCAGCAGCCTCATGGGCAGCAGAGCTTTGGGGAGGTGAAAGTGACCTCGTATCTACTCTTGGGACCAGAAAGAGAGGACAAAAGTTCATTTCAAAAAAAATCTAAGTGGGGCAGTCTTTCAAAGACCAAGAGTCACCTCTCAATAGTGGGACATCTGGTGACATTAGCTGAAGTTTTCTAAAAGCTCCCTATGGCCTTTTCAGAAATAAGAGCAGGTTTCAAAAAGAAAGAAAGAAAAAAAATACAGAGCCCTATGTATTGGTGTTGATTTTCTTCATCTCTGAAACAGGAGAAATGGCTAGTCGTGAATGTATGTTATTTACAAAGATGTGGTTTTGTCCTGCTTTCTTTCTTTATTTCATTATTTATTGAGTAAGATAATAGCTTATGGTACTTACACGGAGCCAGCTGTTTGCAGGATGCCAAGAGCAGGTGGTCTGGGAGGCCTCTGATGAATTGCAAAAGACACTTACCAGCTGCTGTCGCTGTGTGAAATGAGCAAACCTGCAAAATCTTTATTTTCAATTGGATTGTACTTTTAAGTAAGCAAGGGAGACAGCCAGTATAACTACAGACCATGACCAACAACCCGCATAAAGTGTGTGCAAACACAAGTGATTAATGTACCAGGATTTCAAAACATCCAAAATGAGTGAGTCAGGTTTAATAGGGTGTGTGAGAGGGAATGGGAGCAGGAAGGGATGGGTGGGAGCTGGGGTATGCATGGGGGGAACTGCAGGACAAGGGACTGCTTACATGACATGAGGAATAAGGCAAAAAGGAACTCTTTGAAGAATCTGAGTAGTCTATACTGTGTTCTTAGCAGCATCTCCTATATTTTTATTCTCTCTTGTAAACAATACTTTTGGTTGAAAGTTTTCATCGTCCTTTTCCTTCTTTCTCTCATCACCTCCACCCCTCTTTTTTTCTCTTTTTCTTTTTTTTTTTTTTTTCAATTATGTAGGGCACTCTCGTGTGCTACCTCACCAGGGCACAATCCTTTGGTGGTAACCACATCCTCAAATGGTCACTGAAGAGATGCAGGGATAATGGGTTACAAAGACAGACATTAATAAGGTAAGATAAGAGAGGGGAGGTTTATTAATTTTTCAAGTAAAGTTAGGATGCCCAAGGGCACAGTAAAACTGTAAAGAATCTAGTGAGGGATGAGAGGCCTAGCTGATTAATGCAAGTCAGCTGTCCTCAGAGGGTGATTGCAATAATGATGAGATTATGGAAGAACCTGCTGAAGACAAATGAGATGCATGTGGAATAAAAACTAAGTGTCCTAGTTACTCTTTTGGAGTGCACGATGGATTTTATTAAGGAGGAACAGCAATATAAATTACTGCTGACTGAGATGCCAAAGTGAGGAGCCAGGCATGCTTTGCTGGAGTTTCTTTGCTTGAGAGGTAGCATGCAACCCAGGGTGCTTCACTTGAAAACAATCCAAAGAAAACATGGAAAAGTGAAATGGGGGCTTCCTCCCATACTGCAAAAGAAGATAATATTCCTGCTTTATGGTTTTGATGTGCCTTTCCCTCCACTCCCCTGTCTCCCTCTTCAGCTCCATTATCTTACTGCTTCCCTATGCTGGGGTGGATAATTCAAGGCTTCCCAGTTTGTCCCAGGAGCCCTTACCCTGTCCAGAAGTAGTTCTCCAGACAGCCCCACCATGCAGTGCATGAATAAGGCAATGTTTCTGAGGGCAGCAGTTTTCCAGACTGCCTTTCTTCCTTGTCTGATCAACCTATCCATTTTCTCATTCCTTAATATTTGCCCCCATGCTTTTGCCACCCCTGCCACCTTGTCCTTGGTGTCCCAAACTTTTCTTACCACCTACTTTGGCTTTTTCCTCTCTACCCTGGGTTTTTTGCTATCTGCCAGTTTCATGCAGATGGACCCTTCTGCCAGCCCTGCAACCCTCACCACGGCCTCCCTACGCCTCACTTCTCTACAATAGCATGAGGAGCAGAGGCATGATGATTATTGCTTTGTGGGTGTTGATCAGCACACAGACGACTTGGTGAGGTAGCACGTGCTCTGTAGCACCTAAAAGGTGTAGGAATAACTTCCTGAAGTGGGAGGGCAGGGGATGACTTCCAGATGCAGGAGACTAGCGAACCTGCGCCAAGTCACGTAGAAGGAACCAAACTGTAATTAACAATATGGTAAGAAATAGCATTACACAGTTTCTTGTATAAGTTTTCCAGGTCCTTTCTTTCTTTCCAGTGTATTAACTGTCCATGGTAACAGGAAATAAGGAATTATAATATCGACTGCTTGTGTTACAGTGCAAAGTCAGCATTTCCATTAGAAAGTCTGTTTCTAATGGGTTTGAGTAATATAATAATGAACTTTCACTTCAGGATTAATCCTGGTATTTAGAGGTCCCAGTCAGACTGCATTTTTTTTCCCCTACAAAATTTAGTAGATAAGTCTGGGCATTATATAAGGTTTTACCACATCCCTACAGCTCAGAATTCACTTTCTCCTTCATGCTTTCATCTTCTTTTTATTGTCCTTGTAAAGTCATGGTATGGACTTCTCATCTCTTTTGCCTTCATGATTTATTTTTTGAATGGATTTAAGTAACTACTGGATATCAAAACAGCCTTTTCTCCCACAGGCTAAGTATATAATTGCTTGATAGATGGACATTTCTGTATTATTAAGATGGTCTAGATACATATTTATGCAGCAGACAGTAATGACTTCATTTTAGCAGCTCCCTACATATATATTTACATGACAGACCATAATGTTCTGCAGCTTCAGCCCCTATAAACCTCATTTGTGACACGTGAATCTGCTGCGTTTCACGCACGGTGCTGCGGACGTGCAGAACAACCTTACTTGGGGATACCCTCTCACGGAGGGAGTGGTCACTACTGGATGAGCAGAAAGCAATGTTTGTTACATAAATAGAATGTCTTTTCCAAAGGAAAGGAAAAAAACCCCAAATTACAAACATACAAAAATAACAGCCCTAAAAGATCATGTAAGTATCGTGCCTCTGATTCCCAATAGCAGATGTTTTGGGTGTTGAAACTCCCACCAGAACAGCTGCAGGAATGTAGAATCACATCTGGGCTTGCGACAGGGCTGCATCATTACCCACCAACAGCAAAACAGCCAGATGCTTCCAATTCATTTTAGGGACAGAACTTAAAGTTTGAGTTTGTGAACATCCCTGCTGTACAATTGCTATTTGCCATTGGCTGTGGCTGTTCCTGGATGTAAAGCTGAGGCGGTGGCAGGAGCCAGGACATGGCCAAGCTACTGTGTGGCACTGCAGTGGGGTGAGGTCCTCTGACATGAGGGGCAGAGCTGGGGCAGGGGTCTGGGCTGTCTCAGTGCCAGCTTTGGGAGCTGAGGATGATCTCTTCAGCTCCAGGGAAGGGCAGTGGAGGTATTGCCACTGTCACTTAGTGCACACCCTGCTCCCTTGTTGCAATGCCTGCAATACCTCTCCTCTCCTGCCACTTTCTGCCTCTTACAACCATGTTCAGCACACCTGCATGTTTTGGGAGGGTGCTTCATGTGCTACTGAAAGGTGTGTAATGGGAGAGTGCCTCAAATCTAGGGATGATTGCAAGTGGGCAGCTGGCTTGCCACTTGAGCCCCAGTGCTCAAACAACAGTTGTACAAAAGCTTTTTAAAAAAGAACCTGTACACAAAATAAAATAGCAGTACAAACATTTACAAGCATATGCTTGTCCATCACCTTTTTGTCACTTGTCCACAGCCTGGACCACAGAAGGGGCAGAAGAAGGTTTTAATACAGCTCCTGACATGCCTACAAGAATCACACAAAGGCTCCAATTGACAAATGAGGCTGAAGTGGTTTAGCTAAATGTTCAGTGTCAGGTGGTTTAGCTAAACATTCAGTGTCAGATGGTTTAAAGGACAGACATAGAAACAGATGGATTTCTCCTTCCAGGATGGTGGGTTAATTGCCAGTGAGGCAAATGGAATCCATACTCTTGCATGAAGAGAAGACTGCTCTCTACTTTCATGTTGTCAAACAAGATCATTTTTAGAGAAATTGATGACAATTTGTCTTAAAAAAATTGCTAATCAATAAATCAGAATATTCCTCTCCCTAGGGAAGGGATGTTGTGTGTTTTTGTATTGTTTAGATTATTGCTGATGAACAGCTGTTATGACAGTAGCAGTGAGGTTTGATAGGATTAGATAAACATTCAGTACTGCTGAGAATGTGAATTTCTCTCTCAGATTGAACCTTCTAACTAAGATCTTCCCCCCCTCACCACCATGATGTGAGGATCCAGAGGAGGAGGAGGAACAGAACTATGCTTGAGCCAGACAGAAGGAAGATACAGGCAAGCCCTCCCTGGTGCAGGTCCCATTTTCTGTGTCTGTGGTTTCCATGAGTGTGGCTTGCCATATTGGATAAGCCCTATGGAGAAGGGTCTCCAGCCTATGTTGTCTGTACCCCTATTTCACTCTGGATTTCCATGTCAATCACTTCATCTCTGTCTTTTGGGGTTTTCAGAAGCATCTGCCTTCACAGCTTTACTGAATGGAAGGAAATGTTCTGAGGGGGTGTTCCTCTGAGTGCTGTGAACCCCTAGAAGCTGGGTGAGTGCAGGGTGTCCCTGAGTCCAGGGAGGGCTGTACTCACCCTCCAACATGCACTTGCTGCTCTTCAGCTTCTGAACCAAAACTGGGAGGCACAAAAATCCAAAAGCGTCATAAATGCCTCTGAAATAAATTAGAATGTGAATCTCCCATGGACCCAAGCTGCTGTTGTGGTGGTAACCACTGCCAAAGCAGACCTTGCTTAAAAATACTTGCAAGGTTTCTTATGAGTTCACCAGTGAGTGCAAATCCTTTCACTGCCTGCAAGGTTCATTAATGTCATTGCAGCGTAGTGTGGAAGCAAAATGGCAATATAGAGCACCTAATGAAAACAAAGGTTAAGTACAATTTTCCTGCTTCCCAAGGGAACAGGGTTTTTTCAGGAAACAAATTTCTATGTGTGAGAAATTGTGCAGCTTCCTTTTTTTCTCTTTCCGTACAATTTTATACAAAACTTGATCATAAAGAGGAAGAACATAATAAAATAGTGTCTATTTGGAACCGAATATGATATTATAGACTATAGTACATGAGAAAAATCAATAGCTTTGTATAAGCGTAAAGTCCACAATCACTCTGCAGACATACCTTGGAGAATATATGCATTTTAACTGTCTTTGTGTAAAACCTTCCAGGGAACTGCACATAATAATAATTAATCATGTAATTAATACTTAATTTACAAAGGGCACAGTATGCCCCACTCTCCTGCAGAGGCACTTGGAGTGATAAGCAACAGAAAAATAGAACTAAAATAAAAATAACTCATTAAAAGGAAGTCAAGAAAGATAATAAATGGAGGAAAGATGCACTACTGCAAACGCATAAAAAGAACAGAAAATGCTTAAAAGCTCCCAGCCTCATCCTGCTTCTAACAAGACTCCCAATTTGCTTTGGTGGAGACAGGGATATCACTGAGAGCCTTGGGGAATCTTCATGTGATGCCTTGGAAAACTAGAAAAGACATCCATCTTCCATCAGAGCCTAGTGCGTTTGTGAGCTGGAAGTCTGAGCATGCTTTGTAGCTATGAACAAACCCTACCATGTGAACTGAACACCACTTACTGGTGCACTTACTGACCTTTTCAAAACAGATCCAAGAAGACTAACATGTGCTGACTTTTTCCAAAATTGACTTAGTCCCATGTCTGTCAATTCCACTCTTTACTATAGCTTTAGGCATTCTCCTGGTGCCAGAGTAAGGTTTACTGGTCTGTAGTTTTCAAAAACCGCCCTTGCAAGACTTTCCCAAAGACTGTGTTGCAGCTGTCATTTTTCAGTCCTGTGTTATGAAACAAGACTGTCAGACAAACTATGATTCAAGCTAAATTTGGTTGTGATCAACTTCATATTTGAGTTCTTTCAGAGCTTTTGGGTTAAAAAAAAATCCTACTTACTGATTTGTTATGATTTGAATTACTAATTTTCCCTGAAATATCTTCACTGGCACTTTTTTTGTAATACATTTTCCAAGCTCATTCCCCATATGTGAGGTGTGAAAACTTTCTAGCTTCTGAAGTGCATGCTAATACAAATAAGCTGGGTAGCTTTATGCAACGTGCTTCCCTTTGATAAGTTTCAATCCCACAAACTTTCTTCTAGGTTTTTTGCTTTTCTTTTGCTTTTTTTCTTTTTGCCTCTTTCTATAGAGGCAGCTGCTTCTCAGTCTTTCTTGCTTTCATTAGTATATCTTAGCATGCATATATATAAAATTTAGATGACTATTCTATATTTAGAAGTTCATATTCTTATCTGTTTCTTCACCTATGCATGAATTCCCTGTTTTTTGAAAAATTCATTTTTACTCATAATAGCCTCCTTTATTCTAACATTTACCCATACTGGCATGTTTCGATCTTTTAGAGTAATACATCCTTAACCTGAGCCTCTGATGTATAGTCCTTAGATACCTTCCACAATACCAAAACCACATTTTATCTATTATAGAAGCTCTCTTTATTTTGGTTTAAATTATTTTCTGATATTTATGTAGCTCTACTCTTAAAAATCAAGTATTAGTGTGATCTTTAGAAGTTTTTTCCTCTGAAAGGAAAAGACACTGAAATTGAATGCATTATAGTCACTATTATAGGGTCACGGTTACATCTTGAACCTTTTTGTTAAATCCTACTTAAAACCAAATAAAACTACAATTTACACCTCTTCTTGCAGATGGTCAGATTAGTTAATCCAAGGGGCTGTTTTCCATGTCTGAAAAACAGCCCTTGTGTTACAGCTGACACAGAGATGTAGCATCTTTATGTGGGAGCATCTGATCACTATGTGCCTTCCCAGATTTGTTAATCTCCCTTCCTCAGCAGGTTGAGGAAGACTAAAAATCTCACTGCTTAATGTGTGTGGAATTCCAAGTCACGTCCCAAATTGTTTCTAAGGTGATTATTTAATCTTATATTCCCTAATACTTAAAAAACGAAATCAACTTGTTGACTGAGTCTCCTTTGTATCACAGCATTACAAAGTGCCACTGATCATCTTTGTGCTCCTAAATAACAGGTGTGACTATAGGGATATTTCCACTTTAAACCTGGCATTTCAGCTTGTCATTCCTAGCTTTAAGACTCCTAATATTTGTTTACAGTCACTGATATATTTACAGTGGTCTGGTAATCACTGTGTCTTTAGTGATCTAGTCAGTCTCACATGAATTTATTAGACTGTGCTTAATTGTGGATTTTTGCCTTACTGCTATCCTAAGGTGTGGAGTGGCTCTGACTCCAGCACTATAAAATGTTTCTCCCCACATTGTGCCCATCCACCTCATGATTTTTCCCTCTGTTGGCATTAAAAAAACAAACAAACAAAAAAATCCCCAAAAAACCCCTCACTTTTGAGTTCTTTCATATAGAAAAGATCTGGGAGCCTTTTTCAAGTCTTTTTTCTCAGAGCTTGATCAGGCAGAGAGACTTTTGTGCACAGCAGCCAACACAAAACCCACAAAATGCCAAATGAGCTCCATCTCCCAGTGGAGTTGACTTCAGGGAACTCAGCAATACTTCTCTTCCAACAGCAGCTCATGGTTTTGGGAGAAGTTAGCACCTACCAGACCATCTGAAATCCCAGACCTTGCAGGATATATAAGGCAACTGTAGTTTGATGCTTTACATCATCCTTTGGAAAGCCACAAAGTAGTGTGTACCAAATGATGAAATCCAATAGACTTTTTTTTTTTTTTTAATTTAATGGGTTGTTTTGCCTTATATTTCTGTACTTCCTCCATAAGCAAATAATACCCTAGTGAGGAACAAGAATGAAGTCAGAATTTGCAACTGTGGCAGAGAAACTATTAGAAGTCTATAAATAAATATTTTTATTGCAACAGTGCTGCATGAGCCAGTGTTATCTGGAAACCATATTCACGTTGAGATGGGCTAGGGGACTATGTTCGGTTACCAGTGGTGGCTACTTGGAAATGTTTGTCTGAGAGATGGATGCAGCCTTCTCAATATTCCTATTCAGTTGTGTAATTCCAAGCCCTGCAGTTATCCCTTAAGAAAACTTCTTTCTATTTCAAAAGCACCAACTCTGAATGTTAAATTGAAAGGAGATAAAAGAATCACAGTGGTAAAAGCTGTACAATTTCTACCCTCTTCATTATACAACAAGCTGGTTCAGTATTTGCTTCTTTACATTTTTATGCAGATATAAAAGGCTACTTTGGGAAATCTGTAACACTATTATTAAATGTCACTGAGCAGAGCTGAGTATAGTGATGACTCATCCTCAAAAGATTTGATTTAGGATGCATTAACTTCGCAAGTGTTGAGTTTTCTTTTTGTTGGACTATATCAACCAGAGTGCCCAGGTCTAAAGTAGGGACCATTCACATCAGCAGAAGTCCCTCCTCTAGCTTCAGAGATCTTTGGATTGAGATCTTAGTAAGAAAGAATGTTCTAGAAATTTCAATATTCTTAATCATGAGTAATAATTATCTACAATTCATACAGGGCAACATAAAAATCAGGTCTTGTTGTGCTACACTGCCCAGACAGTGGAATAGAGTCTATGTCATAAATCTACAAAAACAATCCAGAGACTTTATTGGGAAGGGATGTGGACCACCACGAATATATATGTCATAGCAGCAGTAAATGTCATATTAGTTCAATTTCTTTTTTAATAGGTTAAGAAAGACAAGAAAAATTAGAGGAAAAATAATTTTGAAGGAAAATAGGATGAAAGAAAGGACTAGGGGAAGGAAGATTGATAGTTTGGAAGTGAAATAAAGGTGGAGATTCTAGAGAATGGGAAGGGTGTGGGTATTGAAGGCATCAGCATAGAGTCCTGATGAGAATATTCCCACCAATAAATTAGCAGAGAGCCTTTAATTTGAACCATATTAATTTGGAATGGCCTGAAAAGCCTCAAGCGTCAATGGTCTTGCTTCAAGTATGATAGATAATGGTCTTTGCAACCCTGATGCGATGGCTTCCCACTCAAGTAATTCTGTGTATTAGATGGCACCTAAGCAGCCACCAGACTCAGGGAGTGACAAGAGGAAAACTCCACCTTTAATCAATAACATGGCTACATCTAAGCTTCTCAGAACTATGCGGTTGGATCCAGACTTTCAGACATCCTGTGGTCCTGGGAAGGAAAGCTTGATTAGCTTTGATGTTCCAGTGTTATTTAAATTATGGACTTACCCTGGAGAAGTTTAGCTATGAAATCCCAGCACATGGCTATGGAAATGGGAAATGCATAGAACACTCTAACTTTCATCCATGCTTCAGACAAGCATAAGAGATCTGCATGAATAGCTAAAACATTGTTCAATAAGGAAAGGAATTTTCCATTTTACCCTTTCAGAATTGAACATCAACATTTACTCACACTTTCCCGAGCTGATTAAACAATTATTTCTATGAAGAAAATGGACTTGAGACTCTCCTACCCTAGGGAATCTTTTTATTAACTTGCTTAGGTTGAGGGGCTTTATTGGCAGTGGATCTTCACAGTAGGATGTAGCTGCTGCATTCAGACTCCCTGCTTTTGGTAGATATGTACCCTTATGACTTCTATTTCCCTTATAAAGTCCAAGAGACTTCAGGGAAGGAAACAGGGAGAAGAAATGGGACAATGCTGGAGAGCTGCTCCCTCAGAGGCAGTGGGAACCACAGAATAAATTAGAACAGCTCGGAGTTTCTGTAATTTTCACAGCAGGTTGGACATGCAGAGTTGCTGAGAATTAACACCTGTGTTTCTGCAGAAGCAAATCCTCAGGAGAACTGTCACAGACTTTGATTGAGATAGAAGCCGCAGCGTTCTGCAGAAACTGAAAGGCATCCCCTGGAAAGGTTCTCAATGCCTCAAGGATTTAAGGTGAATGCTATTCTCCTTGCAACAAAGATAATAATTTTAGGTATCATGGATGCATGAAGATGCTATGACACTAGCATATAAATATAGAGATGGGTGTTTATGGCTATAAAATACCCAAGAAAAGTTGAAAAATTAAACTTTTTAAACAAAATTATAAAATTAATTTAAATTAAATATTTTTTTCTGAGAAGGGTCTGTAACATAGAATGGAATTGTAGGTAACAGACAGCACTCATTGATCAACTCCCTATGGATCTGTGAAGGTTTAAATCTGTGAGTAATTTCCTCAAGGCCAGAGTATGTCAAAGGAAAGGTTATTTCAATGTCTAACAAGCAGATGGATATAAACCAGAACCGTCTGGTGGCCTGAAGATGCCCAGGGGCTTTGAGACCTGTGATAGTGTTGAGAGCTGCTCTCTGCCTTGCCCACTCCAGCATGCTGCTTGGCATGAAAAGTCACCACCAAACTGGACAATGCTGTACTTGAGCCTTGTGTCTGCTCCCTTGAACAGATGTTCTTACCTGTTTGCAGGTTTCCTTCCATTGTCTCTTCTGCACTGAAGACATTTAGTGATTTTGTCCTGCAGTTCACTTCTGTGATGCCCAGAGCTTGGTTACTGCATGAGGATTTGGCAAGGGACGGGTGGTGAAGAGGCCAAGGAGGGGACAACTTGCAGCTGAAGTCTGCTTGAGATGAACAAGAGGTGCGAGTGTTGAGAGAGAAGTGGGAAAAGATGAGGAAACAAAAAAGCATTAGTGAGATGAGGTATAAATACAACATATCATAGCAGTAGAGGCTACAGAGGACGCGGTGGAACTTTCAAGAGTAAAAATGGAACAGAACCAAATGTAGGAAAAAACAAGGAAACAGGGAAGGCATACTACACATCAGGCCTTAAAATGCAATTTTTCTCATTTCTTTTCATCACTGAATCCTTTTCAGCACACTTAATAATACAATGGTTGAATTATAACACCCTAATTGCATTCACTGTAACACCTTGTGGAAAGATTATGAAATTCCCCTGGTTTTGAGCAATTCAGTTACATCATACAAAATGTGGGCAGAAAGGAAAAAAAATCACTTCCCCTGTGCAGTGTTAGTGATATATAAAGCAAAGGAGAATCAATTTAATACATCACCACTGCAATGTGAATTTCTAGAATCATTGAGCTGAAAAGTACAATCCCACCAGTCTGGTACCACGAAAATGAAAGCTGATGTCTGCCTGGATCAATTTTATCATGAAAATAATGGCATCATTCTGGGCACAAGATTTAAAGCCTTCAAGGCTTTGGGGAAGACACACTCAGTAACCTACATACAAAAGTAGATTGATTGAGAGTGGCTGGAACACACATAAAACTGACACTTTTACCCATCTGGGCCTTTATCAAGACTGATAGACTGAAACACTGTCTTTCTGAATGTTCCCACTGCTTTCATATGTAAGCTCCTGAGTTTGCATTACTCTTGAGGCTTTCACAAGGTGTGTGCATGGTACATCTGATATACCGCCGGATATGTCTTGATGAAGCAAGGAAAATGACCTAAATTCATCCTACGTCCACATGCCTCAGAAGGAAGACGGTATTTTCACTCTTTACTCTTCTTTTTATAAACAACGAAGTCTAGACATTAACAGGTAGGTCTTCTGAGACCAAACAGCCTTTTGTGCAGATATAAACTATGGACATGCATCACCCTGCCTTGACTGTACAGGAACTTTTACCTGTTGCTGGGTGCCTGACCCTGGCAAGTGACACATAGACTTTACAACCTCTGAACCTCTGGCCCCTCTAGATTCACAGAGAGGTGGTACCATTCAGCCAACATTTTGGATCATAGAATAATTTAGGTTGGAAAAAGACCTCTAAGATCATCAAGCCCAACAGTTAACCAAGCACTGCCAAGTCCACCTCTAAACCACGTTCCCAAGTGCTACATCTACACATCTTTTAAGTACCTCCAGGGGTGATGACTCAACCACTTCCCTGGACAACCTGTTCCAATGCTTGACAAACCTTTCTGAGACGAAATTTTTTCTAATATCCAATCCAAACCTCCCCTGGCACAACCTGACACCATTTCTTCTTTCCTTGTGTCTTGCCACATGGGAGAGGAGACCAACCCCTACCTTGCTGCAACCTCCTTTCAGACAGTTGTAGAGAGTGATAAGGTTCCCCCCGAGCCTCCTTTTCTCCAGACTGAACAATCCCAGCTTCCTCAGCTGCTCCTCATCAGGCTTGTACTCCAAAACCTTCACCAGCTTCACTGCCTTCTCTAGACATGCCCCAGCACCTCAGTGTCTTTCTTGTAGTGAGGGGTCCAAAACTGAACACAGGATTCAAGGTGTGGCCTCACCAGTGCCAAGTACAGGGGAACAATCACTGCCCTGGTCCTGCTGCCCACACTATTGCTGAAACAGGCCAGGATGCCATTGGCCTTCTTGGCCACCTGGGCACACGCTGGCTCAGGTTCAGCCAGATGTTCACCAGCACCCCCAGGTCTTTTTTGGCTGCCAGCTTTCCAGCCACTCTTCTCCCAGCCTGTAGCAATGTGTCATGGGGCTGTTGAGGGCCAAGTGCAGGACCTGCTTAAACAGGCCCCAGGCTTAAAGAGAACTTAGCTTAAACCTGTTAATGCTCCAGCTTAAAATAAAGCAACTTGTTGGTAATTACTAGTGGGAGAAAAAGTTAAGAAAGCATAGAAGCGAACTAAAATGAACTTGGCTTCATTTTAGGAAGTAAACAAAGGCTAATGAAAATGCTAATAAAGAGGAAAAAAACTTAATATGCTATTATGAAAACATATAGTAATTATGAACATTAACAGCATCAGAGGCTGGTGCAAGGAGGGTTGCTTGGTATTTCCCTGAAGATACAAAGCATCTGTGTGCATCAGGAATCATAATTTTTTCGATCTCTGGGGCGGAGGATGATATGCAATTGCTAAGTCTCCATTTACTACACACAAACTTTACCCTGTGCGACAGTGGCTGTCAAAAAGTGTTGCAAATGGCGAAATGCAAATGGCAAAAAGCAAATGCCTGATAAGATAGATTTCAATTAGGTGAACAAATTCTAAGGAAGATTTCAAGTAAATTAAGTGAATTCTGTGGAATAAGCTACTGTTGAGCATCACTTTCTGCTACTTCGCTCCAAAATATTAACAAATTTCCACAGTATTTGAGGAAGGAAGAAGTAGATGCCCAATGTGCCCCAATTTATTTACTCATGAAAAACCACAATTCAAAATAACAAAATGTTTGGCAGAAAATTATAAAAATGTCCAACTGCATGTTTTTAGAGAAAAAGGGACTTGTTGCTGGTTGAAAAGGGGAAACTGTGGTTTATGCCAGATCTTAGTATTTTTGGCACTTTGAATCAGACTAAACCGAAATGCATACGGAACAAAATGTGATACATAAAATGAGAGGTGAATAGTGTGGCTCTTGTGTCCCAGTACTGACAGTTTTGCTCTACTGTTACACACCTCTTGTGCCAAATTTCTTGCTGGTGTAGTTTGCTGTGCCACCTTAATATGCAAGCAGAGAAGGCAAGAAGAAAATACACATACACAAGAAAAAGCAACTGAATGGCAAAGGAATCATTATTTATATCATAAGCAAGGAAGCTTGGAATAGTTTGTCTTCTGGTTCCCTGCTCAGAGACCACACACTAGATGGATGGTGTTTCTTTTTTATCAGTTGTAAGTTAATACTATGTTTGAGATGGTGTCAGTGTGGCACTACTGAAGGGAAGGTCTTAATTTACCATGAAGGCTAATTAACATTATCCTAAAAATTATGAACATAATTAATAGTTTTCCATGGTCAGGACACCTGTTGAACAAACACACTTTCCATTACATATATTGACAGATAATCCAAAGTGATCATTACAGAAAACTCATTTGTTCACAGGCTAAACTAAAAAGAGATCCTGGAAATGTTACCATGAGTTTAGACTTGTCATTGAGTACATTACATCTCCAGAAATAAGCCCATATATTCCCTTTTCAGTGAGCAATCAGCCTAACCAAAAACGCAAACTCAAAGGCTCAGCAGTGAGGGTGTTGCAATTATTTACACATCAATGGTCTTGCCATATATTCTTGGTTGTGCTTTTTAGTGCAGGAAATGACTCAAGAGCCTCTAGGAGCTGAGAGCATATCTTGTCTTCCCCGTCAAATAATCATTTGGGTAAATGCTATTTATTAACAAGTTCTTATAAATAGTGAAAGGGTTTTAAACTGAAATATTGCACACAATTTGGGTCATCCCAGTTCAAGAAGGATGAACTTAACCTAAAAAACATGTTGTGAACAGGTGCTATGATGGCATGAAGAGTATGGGAGCTCTTTGCAGTAGAAAAGACTAGAAGATTTTTACTTGCTCATGCTCAGAAAATGAAAGCTGGGAGGCAGTTAAACATCAGCACACAAAAATGGCAAAAATAGATCCTGGATCAGCTCTTTAACAGTAAAGTCAAAAATCATACCAGATGAAGATGGCACTTGATGAGCTTCTGAAAAGGCTTTTCAGACAGTAGTATCTGAGAGAGCTGCGGGCTAGAGCTAATGAACCAAGAGATGTGATCCACTTTCAGCTTCCTAAAACGGTTACTTGTTTTTATACACAAGGTGTGTTTAAACTGTCTGCCCTGGGGAGCAGACTGAGGAGCTGACTCTGGCTTCCAGTCACACACCTCCTGCTCCAGGGAGGAAGCACTCTGCGAGAGACTCCGCCTGTTGCTCCACCTCAGCATCCATTCTTGAAGCAGTCATGAAGTGACAATTGAAGATCAAAGAGTAAATCATGATACTGTTCTGATAATAGTAACAGTGGAGCTGGTTTATGCATTTATAGACATTATAAGGTCAAATAGCAAAGAAAAAGGAATCTCAAACCCAGTTGGTCATTGTAAGCTCTTCCACATAGGACCTATCTTCTCCATTCCACTGTGACTCTTCTCGGCTGGGCCTGCTGCAGTATCATACAAAACTTACAAATGTCCACATTGACATCCCCAGGATTTATTTTCAGACTGTCTTCCAAATATTTATGGGCAATCTTGTGCCACCCCACTTGTCCCTTTTGAACAAACAAGCAAATACTTGTTGCTGAAATAAAATTTATAAATTTTAGAAATGTTCCAATTCTTTGTTTCAGCTGATTTCTGTGCACAATCAAATTTAGAGGCATTTTAAAATCTACATTTATCACATGTTCCTTACAGGCAATCTTGCAATCTTCTGATCCAGCCCCCACCTGCTCTCTCTAAAAGTTTTTTATTGCTTTATACATTTCCTCTGGATATTCAGCTCTATCAGTTGCTATTGATGGAGTTGTCTGAGTTTCTTTCAAACTGTAGCTTTGTCACAGAAATCTTGCATTCGAGATCTGTATGTGATTTATCTGAAATGTTGTCAAATCAATAAAATTTCACTTCAGCTGCCAGAAAAAAATAAAAATCTATGTGTTTGTTTCCCTCATGAGGATTTAACTAGTCATTATGTAGCTGGTGATATGTGAATGTAAAAGGAGGCCTCTCATGCCACATGGCTTTTAGCCATGTTCTTTCTTCCAAGATGGCCTAGGCTGTGGACCATGGCCTCTTCATTTCATCTGGCTTCAGTTAAGGGTTTCTCTTTTCTTTCATGTCCTGAAAAAAAATCTCCACCACTTAAGTCTATGTATCAGGCTGGTCACCTTTGTAGCAAACACGTTTTAATGCCATTCTGGTTCCAAAGCCAAGCTCTGCTGGGTGCTGTCAGAGCAAGTGCTGGTACCAAAGGGGGAGAGGCAGCTTTTCCAACCAATTCAGTATTTCTCTGCCACTTTATAATGTCTCACACTCTCTTGCTCTTTCCTCAGGCAATGGGACTGTGAACTTCAGAAGTATGCAAGTGTATTTCAGCTACTGAGTTCAGCTGCTTCTGAGATTATTTATTTATGTACTTGAAAATGAATATATGTGAAAAGTTCCCAATTAAATGCCCTGGCTCTAAGTCGTTCATCGACAGAATTCCATGCCTGGGATGAAGGCTGCATAATCTATTTAAAATCACATTAAAAATCAAGGAAAACTTGACAGATAAAAATTGACAAATTTTTTTGCCCCTAAAGAATGGGAAGAAGCTTTACCAATTTTTTTTTTCTAGTGAGACTTTGTATTTTTTTCCATGTAAAAACACAAAAAAATGGCAGCTACCTTCCCTCAGTAGCCCTAGATATTTGATGCAATTTATTCTGTGGACTATCGGTGTACCTGGATTAAATCTATGACAACTCAGGGGCTTGCCTGAGCACTAAATGACAAGTCTGAAACTCATTTTTCTCTTGTCTCCAGTGAGTTGAGAAGGAAGAAAAGTTGTTCAGTCATTCCAGCTTGAGATTCAGGATAAATCCCCTGCTCCACCACAGACTTTCTGCATGTCCAGGGCATGGGAAGCTCCTCACGACTCAGGTACACAGCTAAATATCAATTTCCAGAACCTGTGATGGTAGGTCTTTGCAGCATCCAAGTATCTCCCAGAGAGGGTCCAAAGCAGCTGAGCTCCTGCTGGGCCAGCACAGAAGGGCCCTCATTCCAATAACACACTTCTCCTTAGCAGCCCCAGTCCTTCAGTCTGGGTTATGTGTGCAGCCCTGGGTTCGCTGTCCCACACTTCCCCTGCAGCACCAGGGGCAGAACAGGTCTGGCAGTGGCCCAGCAGAGCTGTTTTCTGTTCAAGAGGTGCCAGGGCAGTGTAGAACCCCCTCCAGGATGTAAGAACATTACTCTGTGCTACCCAAAAAAAAAATTTACACACTAACAAGTTCAAACCTTCAACTCTCCCCTGCAATGGAGCATTGGAGCCTCTCAAACTACCAGTGAGAATCTTATCTTGTGCAGCACAGACACTGTCCTGCTCAGAACCCTGGGGACAATCTGTCTACTATTTCCTTGGCTGCCTCAGATGATCTGAATGGTGATTTTTACCACCTGGTGCAGTACCCTGTGAATGGTGGTGTGCACATCTGTTCCCTCTCCATCCTGCAAAGGATGTTGCCTTTTGCATGGGATGCATCTTATCCAAACACTCAACTAGTGAGGTTTTTGCTGGAAGAAAGTCCTGAATTCGAAGCACTCCCTCACTGAATGAAACCTAAAGTTACTATTTTCTCTCTGAGACCTGTTTCATACATAGCTACCCCACACTAAGCAAGACAACTTTCCCAGGAGGAAAAGAGTGCTCCTGTCCTTCATCCCTCTGCCATCATGTAGTTGTCTCAAGGCTGCTTCCAAGATTTCTCTGTCAGAGGAAGGGATGGATTACTTCCCTGTTTCCCTGTGATAACATCTTGGAAAAGTAGCACAGGGAATGGTGCCCTTACTACCCACACTGCTTTTTGAGTGGCATTTATGTAGTGTCCAGCTTGCTGACTGGAACTCAGACCACTTTTTATGTTGAGTCACACAAAAAGGAGAGGTGTGGAGAAATGTCTGCTCCATGAGAAGCAGCCAGGCAGATGCATGAAATCGGTGCCAACCTGCTCAGCTCTGTCAAGAGTACAGTGCTCGAGGGCAGCCCTCCAAGGTTCTTAATGAAATTAAAACTGAAAATATAGATTATTCTGCATGGAAAACTCCTTGAGGGTTTGAGACAGGAGCTGAGAGGTTGTGACTGAATGATCCAAATGTGGGACTTTGGCACAGATAGCTGCAGCTCAAAAATGCTGCATGGATTTTTGGAGGGCTTTAGTTAATAAATCTTGCTGTAATCATCAGGGTCAAGGCACCTATACCTGTTTAGATACCATCCCTATAGGGTAGCACATCCTCACCTGTAACATGGGAATGCATATAACATATATGCTGTATGGGGTAGCTCTTCCACAGTTTGGTGGGAACAGAAAGCAAGGAAAGGATGTGGGGAGACACAGACAAGCAGAGAATGTGAGGAACCACTTGAGGCAGAAGATGTGAGTGCTAAAACCAGAGATACCTTAACAGCAGACTTTCAACTTGATTTGGCCCATGAGTAAATCTCACCCAGATTGCACCAAGACATGAGATGTCCTGAAGAAGTCTTGGATTTTCTTGCATCATCCCAGTCTCCTGGGGAAGAGCTGCCGGTCACTATCAGAGTTATCAGCCCTGTAGTCTACATGTAGTAGCTGCCACAGTACTTCTTGCAGATCACTACTCAGCAAATTACCCAGTAGACCTCAACAGAAATTAATTAAATAGCCGTGGCTTAGCCCATAATGTAATCAATAGTCACATCACTGTGTTATGTGGATGTAACTGCCTGGTTGCAGAAAGATTATCCAGCACAATGTGGTTTGGGTTTATATGCCATTATTTAATGATCATTAGCCCCCCAAGGATCAAAAGCTACGTTAAAAATCTTGCTGCCAGTGATTCTGGAATGTTTGCCCTCCATACTATATGAACAACAGGTGAAAGTTTCTATACCTAAGGATCAGCTTAGAAATTAGTTTCTTTTAAGTTTTCATGTTGCAGCAAAGTATTTTGCAAATTATTTTTTTTTTAAAATGAAACTCACCTGCTGGTTATGGAGCTAACACCTGGCTGCATGTGAACTGTTTGAGTGCAAATCAAAATCAATTACAAGTTTACTGACCTGCCTTACCAATAAACAATCCTGGCCCAGTTTGAATGCCTCACGGATCTCAGATGGGTCTTGTCTGTGCTGGATATTTGCTTTTGCCCGACAGTGGTGATCACTAACCCAAACCACCGGTTACATTCTGTCTTTGACAATTTACTCTGATTGGAGGATGTTCCTGTGCAGTCCTGCTGGCATACCCACTCTGGGGTGGAAGGTCACACAAGGAAGGGGGACTGGTCTTCTTTCTGTCTTAAAAAGGTGAACATTTTGTGGATGTGGGTTCTGCTGGGTAGTTCTTCATGGTCTGATCAATGGCTTCCCATGAGCACGGGGATGCAGCTGTCCACCCTGCACTGCTGTTCTGCTATTCCTGCTTATCAGGGTTGGCACAAGCACTGGGACTTAGGCCTTGCTGATCCTTCTACAGTATTATTGATTACATAAGATACAAATTTAAAGAACAGCTTCTACTCCTAAGGACCTTCTTAGGTAAAGAAGTCTTTAGTTATTTACAGCTTGCTCTGTAGCTGCTGTCCCTGTCAAGAGAAAATGTTTCCTTTGAAATGGCAGTCTCTTTCCAGACTACTTTGACAAGTGTGGCCATGTTAAGTGGGAACTGTGACCTTCATGTATAGTGCAGAGAAGCAGATAAACCTGAAATACAGATGTCATTTGTGAACGCTTGTTTCTGCAACATATATTCTCTTTTTGATGAGTCAAAACTTTTAAACAGATACATTCAAGTTCATTCTAGCTGTAAAATTCAGATTCAAACCAGGAGCTGGACTTCCTGAAGCATCTTCTTTTGGATCATACTGGGGCTTAACATTGATATTGTCTTGATACAACAAGACTAATTGCAGGGTATGTAGAAGGTATGTCATTTTACCAGCCTTTCCGAATAAGTCAATGTAGTCTGTGATAACTGTGAGCATTTAATTTTCCTGCTTTATAACACACTAAGTACAGCAGTTTGCCTGTTCCTATTCACCTCTCTGTGCTAAACTGTCCCATTCTCTTTGGCTGCTTTCATACTGAAACTGTGTCAGACTCCTATTCATCTTGTTTCCTGCCTCTGCTGTATCCTTTCCAAAACTGGGTGTACAAAATGCTGTATCTGCAGCATGAGCATTATTGATGCTTCTTGTGGGACTGTTTAATCTCTACTTTCTTTTTCTCTCTTTAAAAATCAGGATAGTGCTCACCTATTTTTCCTTTAAAGGCAATTAAATTCTGAGCAGATCTTTACATTAAATGATCAACAGTGCTGCCTGGGGACTTCTCCTTAAACATCAGCATGTTTGCATTCTTCCTGTGCCAGTACAAAATGCCTGTGACCACACTACACAGTCCTCCATTTTCTTGTGTCAGATATTAGCACTTAAAATTTAACAAGTGATGAGCACATTTTGCAATTGGCTGCATTTCTCCATTTTATTTTCTTCTGGGATTTTGATATGTCTGGCAGGGGATGTAGGATATGAAGGAGACAGTCCTCCAGACTGTGAATTATCCAGGAATAGCAATAAGGCCTGCATCAGAGAACAACTAGGCATCTTTTTAGTCTGGTAGGGCGAGTCACTATAATAATCCTAAATGTAGAAATATGTAGAGGTTTTTTTTGATGTGATGAAGAACTAAATGCATTTAGTTTGTGTGGCAAGGTTTAGGTAGAAGGGCAGCTGCAGGATTGGTTTCTGTGAGATGAGATCAGGAGCTGCTGCCATGTGGGGCAGACCCAGCTCCAGACAGCTCCAGTATAGACCCACGGCTGCCCAAAGCTGAGCCTGTCAGTGATGCAGGTGGCTCCCCTGTGATAACGGATTGAAGACAGGCTGAAAAACACCACGTGCTTCTGGTCAGCTTCCTTTCTACCTGGTCTCGACTGAATGACCAAGCACAAATTTAAGTCAGAAGAGACTTTCCTTATGATTTTCCTTCCTTTCTTTTCCTTCAGATCACATTATATGAACTCATGGTACATGAACCAAGCAAGAAAAGTACAGTAGTAAGAACTCTGAAGGACTTTAGTATTGCATTAGTGAGCTTCACTCCCCTTGGTATGATATAAAAATGGCAAAGATGGTATGGAATGAGCATTTTTAATAACTCTCCTAAGTGTTCTATTATCTGCTGTGTATCATACAAATGAGATGCAGAAACTAGGGAAGCATTTTCAATTGCTGAGTAAAAACAATTTAGGGTGTAAAAGTACTTCCAGATCTGCACACAGGAATCCTGCCAACTAGGCTTGTGTTAATTTTATTATTTTTTTAAAAAGTTTTAGTAGAGAAGTTCATGACACAAAAGCACTGGAAATATCCTTGTATCAAGCCAGTGTGTTTTCGAGGCTAAGAATAGCCTGCAATCTGTGCCACACTGTAATGGTTGATGGTCACCTCCCCATGTTGGACAGAAGTCAGGGCTCATGCTGGCTCTTCGAGATGTCTTCTGTCCCAGGTTTTCACCTGAATGCCTTCACCCTCAGTGTCTGAGACCTGTCAACTGCCTTGGTGAGTACTGATCTTCAGACACATCTGGAGTCCCTTACAGGGGCTGGTGAAACCAGCTTGGAGTGGAATTGCTGGAAATGTATTTTTATATATACATATATACCATATATGTGTGTATATATGAGCATAAAATGCTTATGCAGCTAATTAAAGTCAACTGTGACATTTTGTGGCATGTTGATATAATGCCATTAAAGTGAAATGTCTGTCAAACACCTGCTGCTCTCTGCGACCTCCTACCTGGCAGCACGACGAGGAGTGAAATTAGAGGCATGCACAGCAGAAAAGCTGCTGTGTGGCATGCTTTTATTTCAACCAGTTTATGCCACACACAGCACAAAACACTGTAATTTTTGTTTTCAATTCTCCTTTAAAGTCCCTGGCGATTGTATTTATCTTTGCTGGTACATAGATACTATTATGAAGAGGCATGATACTTCTTAATAATGTATGTCTCTCCCTTTCTCTCTCTCTTTTCTTATAGGTATTAGGAAAAAAATAGATCAAAGAAATGCGTTTTGCTTAGGAGGCACAAAAATTCATGATTATCCTGATCTTTTTCAGAAAGGCTCAGAGGAAGACTTATACATTGACCCACTATTGATTACCTCTTTCAAAAATGTTATGCAGAAAAACCTCTTAGACTTTCTGTACAGAATCTGACCTTTAGTAAAAGGCTAATCATGCCCTAGGTAAGCTTTCTTAAAATTAGAAAATATCATAATTTTAGGTGCCAGTGTAAGCAGGAAAACTACTGCTGACCAATGTAAATGACTGCTCTGAATTTGAAAAATAACAAAAATGTAACTGCAGATGCCAGTATTATATAGGTTATACTGCTTAGGTACTTCATAAGAATCACTAAAATTTGTACCAAATCTGAACTGGGACAGTGGGCAAATGCATTTCTGACAGAGGAATTTTTATGAGTTGCATTTGCCTGCTCATATGCTGGGGTCCACCAGGCAAGTAGCTCTTTGGCAGTAGGAATATACACAATAAGATTTCTTGAGATGGAATGGATCATTGGTCATTGTATAAAATGTCTTTATGGAATTGGTAAATGGCAAGGATAAGGATAGGCTACCATCTAGTGGATACATCGTAAAATTATTACATTTGTATTTAATCCATTTTGTGACTTGAATGGCTAAACCAAAGAAAATCAATTAAACTCTTACATGCTGAAGTGCCACCTGAAAGCACTCTAACCATGTATGCATTTAGCCTGATTTTAAAAAACCTTGCCGTGCATTCTTCTGGTACCTCAAAGCAGCTCTGCTTGTTCCAAAGCCAAAAGAGACAGGACAGAGAGTACAGGGTACCATATTTGTCAGGTGTCCTTATTCCTTATTGACCTCTAGGATACATACATACAATCACATGTTAGTACCTGTACAGCAGTTTGAAGGTGTAAAACACAGAGAGAGGTCTAAAATAGACAAAATAGGAGAAAGAAGACATTTAACTGAAATATCATGGCACATGTCTAAAGGCACAACATAAAACACCCAGTGTAGTAGTTAAGATACAGCAATTTCTGAGGAAGGAATACAAGTCCAATTTTCTTTATATCTCTGCTATACCAAACTGGCTTCAGCACAGTGATTTCTAACCTGAACTGCCATGCTTGCCCCTGGAGGAATAAGGCCTCAGAAGCATCTTGATATGCTGATGTATCTCTGTGTACACTGAGC
The DNA here is from genome assembly GCA_013400735.1 of Pomatostomus ruficeps. Taxonomy (NCBI): domain Eukaryota; kingdom Metazoa; phylum Chordata; class Aves; order Passeriformes; family Timaliidae; genus Pomatostomus; species Pomatostomus ruficeps. Next base: position 54,456 of record VYZT01029941.1, on the reverse strand, counting down.
TCTTTGTGTGATGTGGGTAAGAATAACAAAGGAAAATCATGCAAATTATGACTTCCGAGTCTGATCTACATTGGTGGAAACATCCAGCTGGGACAGACAGAAAGGGTATGGAGTTGTTGGATGCATCCACGTGTCTTTGCTGCTCTGAAAGCTGCAGCTCAGTTACGAGGGACATAGTATTAAATGCAAAACATGAATAAAGAGCTGTCTTAGATGAACATTCTTGTTACAGGAAGTACTGGCATCCGAGAATGAGAGATAAACACAAAAATAGAGAAGCCTAGTCTACTGGGCTTGTGGATTACACTGATGGTGCTCTGATCTGATCAGGTGATGTAACTCCCTGTGACAGCGGCTTCAGAATCATGTGTTACTGTCTGATAACAGTGAGACATGACATAGATCTGCCTTACTACCTGAACCACAGGTATGCCTACAACTCATTTCCTTAAACAATGGAAATATGAGCTGGCTGGTGTGCCAAATGTCTTTGTGCTGCCCGCTTTGACCTTCCATATCTGCACAGAGAATAGTGGGTGTGTGCTGTGGGATGAGCACATGTTATGTGCCTCCCTGTAGGGACATGCCATGAGGTGAAGGGAGCATTGGAAAGAGGGAAACTGGAACCCTCTCCTTCTGTCAGCACTAAACTGGTATAGGGGTGGGGGGTACTGGAATTGCCATTTGTATGGACCTGAAGCACTGCATCATCTATGGAGCAAAGATGAGGTAGGCTGAGGACAGGAAAAGACAGATCATGAGACATATTCCATTTGGCTGTAAGCTGTCTGTCTCCAGTGCTGTTAGTAATACAGCCATGGCAGCACACAGTTCAGTACAGGTATTTGCCAGATAATTTTTCACCCAGCTCTAAGGGCAAGCAAGGTATGCCACTTCTGCTGTTTCAGTGCAAATGAAACCAGCCCAGGCAGCTAGCTCTATGTTACAAATTCTTTCCCAGACCTAATAACATTAAAAATGCAAGGCTCTTATCTACCTTGTTAAATATATCAACAGCTGCTTTCTTTAACTCATTACCTGTGTACCTTTGGACCAGCAAAGGTTGGGGTTTCTCAGCCTGCTGTAGCTGTTTTGATAGCTCAATTTCAGTGTCTAAGCAGACACACAAAGCAACAGAGACAGGGGAAGTTGAAACAGAAGCTTGCTCACACTCAAATTCAGGTGGACACTTGTAATTCTACCAGACTGGAGCAGCAGTTCCTCCCTAGAGGCAGCAGCCTCCTTTCTGGTCCATTGGCTTTTTGCTGGAATCTGGAATTGGAAGAGATGTCTTCTAGATGAATGATGTTTCCTTCTATCTCTAGGTGGTGGGAGACAGGACAAAAATCACTAGATAACTAGGCAAAGTCCCAGTCAAAAGTCTTTCAAGTTAAACAGTGAGATGTAGCAAATGCCAAGGCCTGAGGTTTATTGCTAAAGTCCACAGGACTTGGTGAGAGGACATTAAGACTACAGAAAAAGACAAACACAAAATAAGAGGTGGAAACTCTCCACCTCTGATATGGTAGAAACTCTTGACTTTTATAGATTTTTATATTTCTGCTCCACAGAAACCAAAGAAATCCTCTTCCAGGTTCTTCTAATAATCTTTGTCCAGCTGATCTTAGCCCTCTGAGGTCATACCAGTGAAGTTTGGTTCCCAAAATAATGTGCCTATCTTTCATGAAGATTATCCCTGGTAGGATATTTTAAGATAGGTCTGTCTAAAACGATCTTCTGTAGAAGTCTCTCTTCCATGTCAGTCACCTGTTGCCTGTCACCCATCACAGCACCAGCCCTGCAAAACAGGCATTCCTGAACCAATACTGAGAAAAACAATCCTGTTTTATAGAGGAATAGGATATGACTACCTCTGCTGTTTTAGTTACCTCATTATCCAAAGGGTAAAAATTAAACCCAGTGCTTCCCAAGTTGTAAGAGAAGCCTCTTCTTCACTTAATTTTTGAAAATAGAAAGGCACAAATTAAGAACATAATAGTATTTGTACATGCATATGGGGTTTTTTCTGAGTTGCAAATAATACAATGCTTCCCCAGGAAAAAAAATGGTACCAAAAAATGGTACCACTAACCACAAACCACTTTAATTCAAAATAGTGAGTGTAAACATGGAATAAGTTTTCAGAACTCAACAAATCAAGGATAATATATAATCAGAGGACACATTTTTGTGAATTGGGGTGTTTTGTGAGCAAGATGTGAATATAAAATTTACTGGCCTGGGAGGGAGTTGGCTGGAGATTCCCCAAGATGTCAGATCTGAGGCACAGCAGCTCATACATCGCAAGGAATAAGAAAGAAAGGACAAGGTGTTGAAGAGGTAAGAGGGAGAAGAGACTAAGAGTCCTTATGCTGACACATTTATAGTCAGCTTCCCAGGATAGGAAAGTTTTCTTTTGACCCTTTTACTTAGCCTGGTTTCAGTGTCTGCTTATGAAAATTTACTTCTCCTGAATGGTCATTTCTATCTAGTGCTACATTTGAATTTTCACCCCGTGGCTGCACCAGCTCATAGTCGTGTGTTTATCTCTGCTTTGGAGAATAGAAACATTTAAAAAGCCTTTCCCCCACTCGGTGCCTGTGACCTTGCATTGAGCAGAGCTGCACAAACATTCAGAACAAAATCCAAATGCAAACCTGAAACCTGCCTTTGGGTTTTTTATGAACTTGAAACTGAATTTTACCCTAAGTTTTATGAGCCTTGTCTGAGTTGGAGGGGACCTGAGCTGATTTAAGGTTTTACAGGGAACCATTTGATACTCAGAGGCTTAATGTGATTTTGGCTTGAAACAAGCAGTTCTTGGCTGACTTCAGGCATTTGAATCCCATATCCAAGGTGAAATCCAAGGGCTATGCAAGCTTAGGACAAACCGAAGCTGATGTGTGCACACATTCACGCACACGCAAGTTGTATCTAAATGCACCTTACCAAATTCTGCACGGGATTGTGGTTCTGTTGAGGAGCATCGGGATGTGTCTCCTCAATCCAGAGGCTAGCATCCAGAGCTGAGCAGGCTGGCGAAATATGAGTTGTAGACAACTAAATCTCAGGCCCTGCCCTTCTGTAAACAAACACCTCACTCTCCGTGTGTTTATGGAGTAATAGTGACATCCTGTGGCCAGTCCCGATTAGTCCCAGGGACGGACAGGCTGTTTATTCCTATTGGTGCTAGACATGAGGACCTGCTGGGAGAATGGATGAGGGCAGAGCTGAGAGGGAAAAATTTCATCCTTCCTTAATCTAGATGTTAAATTTCAAAGGAGAGGAAAGAGTTACAACCCACTTGTTCTTTAGTCATAATCCAAACATTAAGGCCCTTAGCTAATTTAAATGTAAAGTGATTTTAAACATGCTTTCAGAAGCTGAGCCTAGAAATGAATACCCATGGGAGGCACCGGACATAGCAACTGGAAGGGGGAATAGGGAAACGAAGCTCTGAGCCTAGAACTAGGAGAGGCCATCGGTGAGGTGGGAGTCATGGATATTTGAGACCATCCTCCAGAGCCTTCTGAGATGATCCAAACAAACCAAGTATAAAGGTACAAGCAGGAGGTAGCACTGAAATGGAAGAACAGTTTCATTTCCCAAGCATGCTGTATTTTGATGTTAACAGGCACGGCCGTGGCTCCGTCAGTTAGGTTCAGTGAGGGACGGCTCTTTTTTCCCCTTGCAGTCGACACGCTCTCGCTCAAGTACCGAGGAAATATACTGCCAGCTGAGTCAAGTATAAGGATTGCCCAGAAAAGAGAAAAATTAAGAGGAAAAAAAACCAGGTGTAGGGCAGCCAATAAATTGTCAATGAGGAGAGAAAGCAGGCAAAAAGAGCAGCTGGCTAGAGCCCAGCCGAAGAAACTCAGTGCCTGGGAGACCAGCTTTCTGTGCTACATTATTTCAAAAGCCAAGAAGCCATTGGAGTTCAAGGAGAGAAGGAGCTGGACAGCCAAGGTGACTTTTCTTATGGGTATTCTCATTTTTATTGCCTAAATTATGGTAACTCCTGTGATGTGACAGAGATGCTGTTCCTGCCCTGCGGTGCCTACCAATGTTGCTTTATGCCTTGGACAGTGTGATCCAAGGCCAGCCAGACTAAAGGAAGCCAACTAGACACGAGGAACACAGTGTGCTGTGGGATTATGGCTGAGCTGAGTGACAGAAGGGAGATATAAAAGGGCAGAGAGTGTCAGAGAGAGAAAATGGTTTCCCCATTGTATGGAGGAAAGAAGGAATGGGGAAGAGGTGAAGTCATGATGTTTTCCAGTGACCACAACTTCCATGTAGAATTTGATTGTCCCAAGATATTTCCTGAATTGCACAGGCTTGTTATATGGGACAGAGCTCATGTTGCATCTGGTGTTTCAGAGAGAACACTCACTCTTGCAAATATTTGATTTGCTTTTGGAGCCTGCAAGGTAGGGGTGGATATAATGTCATCCCTTGACACTGGCCTGAGGTTCAAGTACTGTTTCCTACTGGGTGAGGGACTTGTTTCATTGGACAGCTGGCAAAAGCAAATGATTTAGTGAACATGCAGACTTTTAGACTACTCTCACAAGAGGGATTGAATTTCAGGTGATGAGACTAGTCTTTCACCTTCTTCTCAAGAAAGCCACAAGTATACTTCTGTCATATCAGGGATCTGGTAAAAAAGAACCATTTCCCAACCCCAAAAATAAGTAAAATTTGCACAAACCCCACATTAGCTAGAAACCAGCCTATGTCCCTGGTGACTGGCACAGCAAACCATGGGCTTATACACTGGTCTGTAGTTCAGTGTCTCCAAGAAACAGCAGAAAGACCAGAGCAACTGAGGGAAGAGTCAGTGAGGTAAAACATGACAGATGCAAGAGTGTTGCGGTATGCTGTTGGCCAGGTTTCGGTTTTTCCTCATGGCCAGGCACTGCTGTTTCCCCCCTCTCCGGGTATCTGATTTCTCCCCCCAGAGGGCTCTGTATTTCGCAATCCTATACATAGCCTGCCAAATTCAAACCCCGCATTCCTTCCCCATAGGATATTTGTATCCTTGCCCGCCCCCTTGTGTTGGTATATCTGTAACTGTAACTCCTCGTGCCAGTGCTTCCCTGGCACGATCCTGGTGCCTGAATAAACCATCTGGGAAGCCCCTCTGCTTGACTCTCTTTCCTTGGCATGCCTGCAACATTGGTGGGTTAGGTGAACCCTGCTGAACCTTCGCCAACCCTTCTGCGCCCAGAGCAGCCCAGCCAGCCTCTGGAACCATGAGTGGATGCCCGGTGCCCCTACCGGCAGCATCGTGGCACAAGAGTACTACTAATGTGGCCTTGAAACAAAACAGCTACCTGGAGAGAGAGTTTGGGGACTGAATGCTGACTGGAAGAAGCCAGGAGCCTTAAAAAGTGAAACAGGCTCCTGTTGTCTGGTTCTCTGCCCATGCTCTGGGAAGCAAGGCTTCATGTATTTCTGTAAAATAAAAAGACCTATATCCAAAATAGTAGATCATCATGATTTTCTCACTCTACTGGGGACAACCCACAGGGCTTTGGATTTTGATCTAGCTGCTTGGCCAACAGCAGCTCTGGTCTGATAGATTAGCAAAGTCTCTGTGGTGAGTTTGTCATTGCTGTTGATTCAGTGCCCTCCAAATACCTGCCTCTCATCACTGTTCTGCACAATTCCCAAATTAGGCTGTGGTGCCAGGTAGTGAACTCTCCTACTTGCTATGCTCTGATTGAGTTTGTAGGTCTTACAAACACGGAGGTAATGCTATTAGTTTTCAAGAGTAGGATTCTTCGATCTGATCATTAACTTTCTCCATTGCTCCTTGCCCCCTTTGCTGTGACTCTTTCCTGCTGCATCCACAAACTGCTACTTCTGCTGGAATGGTAAGAGACAGGAGTCTCTTAACCAGTCACTGGAACTCCCTACACCTTCCCAAAGCCTGAAGTTTACAAAAGCAGCTTTCAGGATCTGTCATGTTAGAAGAAAGTAACATGCTAAGGTTTAGCCCTTCTCTTGCCGGGAATTTACTTTTGTTAAATGGGAATATAGACTTAAAAGCAAACATTTGGTTACAAGGGTCAAGTGTCTGCAGCTGGACCATGCCTGATCCTAAGTCTGACCTGCAATAAATATTGCTGCTAAACAGAGAGCATCACAATAAAATTCTATGGATCTCTTCAAAATATATAAGCATAGCTAGCCACTAACATATCGAAGATGTTTAGGAGGGGAGGAGAGTTAAGGAAAAGTTCTAGAGAATCAGGTCTTCCTTCACTTGAGATCCTCACATTGGTGAAATTGTTGGAAGGTCCTGCTTTTTTCTTATTTATTTCCCCCCTGCTTTTCTTTCTCCCCCTCTCTTTCCCTTGTTCTGCAGCTACTTTTCACTGTAGCCTTGAGTCCTCAGTGCACAGCTCTCTCCCTGCCAATAACCTCTATTCCTGGAGCAATGCTGGGTAAGCGCGTGTATGACCTGGCTCATGTGCACCATGGCCCAGACTGCTTATGGTCCATGCCAGTCCTGATCCATTTACAACCTGGCTGTGTCTCAGACAGCAGCAGTGCATCTCTGATGGGCCACACTGGAATCATTGCAAGTCCATAACTGTGTCTTCTGCTGTGGAAGAACCCTTTTCCTCAAAGTGCCTCTTGCCTTTTATCCTACTCAGTGTCCCTGAACTGTTCTCTGCCCCTTGTAGACCGGGGGATTATGGTATCTAGGATCCTCACTGTTTTGAAGCAATGGGCATCCCCAGGGGTGCCCCTCAGGGCACTGAGAATCAGCACCAAACAAACCCATTGGTGCCTATTAAATTTAATAAGCAATTAATTCAAGTAGTCATAAGTTTAAGCCAATACTTTCTTCAAATAACTAGTTGCCAGCATGCCTCCAAATCAGCTTAACTAATACAAGATGCTACTATCTCCACTTAGTTTTCTGTGCATGAAAACTGATGGAGCTACATGAGAAGGAGCTTGTTCCCGGGCATAGTACATATCTGGACTTCACAAAAGGCAGAGCAGCAAGAGCAGCCTGGTGCATGTCTTCATTAGGGAAGTTTCACAGAGCACAGTCACGGTGCTAGTAACACACACCTGATATCGCTTTCTGCCTCAGACAATTCATCGCTTCCTGTATGATAACTGGAGCACTGGAAAAGAACGTATCAGAACAAGATGTGAAATCTAGCAATTCTGTTAAGGTTAGAAAAATTCTAGCTGAGCTGCAGCTAGAAAACAAGTTTTAAAATGCCAGCAGAGGCAGAAGGTTTTGTCTCTTTGGAGCTCTACTTATTCTATGCTTGAATAGCTCTTGCAGTAGCAGGAACCTGAGTAAACCTACGTATACAAAAGACAGGCTTAGTAGATATAAAGGTGGTATTTGTTTAATGAAATTAATTTTGGCTACTTTTCCTACTTCTCTCCAGGATGTCTTGTTGGTGGCAGGTGGGAATTAAGAGCTGTATTTCTGATACCTGTATTATTTATCTATAGTCTAATCTGAAAAATTAATAGGGACACTTATTGACCAACACTAAAAATGTGGTGGGTTTTGAAGAAATTTGAGCTACTTTTTATTATTTTATTTTTATACCCTGAAATAATACTGTGTTTGATTCCTATTTCACAGAGAGAAATGAAACCCTGGGAATATATTGGTCCCTGGAAGGCAATTCCAGTAAACAAATTAATACAACTCAGGCCTACCTCCTCTACAATTTGTTCCTTTTCTTGTGCAGCCTATTGATTGATTTACCTGAGGGAAGAGATTCCTCTGACTCAGATACTAAGCAAGTTCTTAAGGAAAATATCAGCTTTAAAAAGTGAGCAGAAGAAAGAGCAGCAGTTGCAAAAATTGCTAATCTTTCATTTGCAGGAGCCACTGAACATCTGGATAGTATGAAGCTCCTTTAACCCCCTGAGTGCAGAAAGAATTAGCATCAAAGGGCAGCCCATGCTAATTCAGTGCCATTAAACTTGTATAAGCTAGAAGAATGTGATGTTATACTTCCATAGGGCCATATGGATACCACTTTGCACTTTGTATCCATCAGAGGGACTAGCAAAACTAGTTCAGTATTGTACAGTATGGCTTTTAGAAAGATAAAATAGCCCCTGTGCAATATTATACAGTATTACACATGTCTATCATATCACATCTTGGAACCAACCTACCGTTTTAACCATAGGTGGAGAGCTTGTCTGCTGACATGCAACTTTTGAGCTTCCATATTTAGAAGATTAAATTTGCAATAAAAACAGAGGCTTAATTATTATTCTTTTTTTTTATTATTAAGAACTCTATCTTCTTTTTTTTTTTTTTTAAGGAACCTGGCATTTTATTAATACTGCTGACTAGAGACTTTGTTTTCAGACGAGTTTTTATCTTATGTCTCCAGCTTTAAAATATGACTTCCTGCTAATCTTGCTGATCCCTTTCATTCACCTTTGTCCATAGCAGAGGGAAAAACGTAGCGCTTCCCTTGGAGTCCCCTTCATAGCTTTCATGTAACCTTCAGTTAAGCTTTATTTTAGTTATCCCTGAATATAATTTTTCCCAATGGTGAAAAGTGAATAGGCTTTGCTTTCAAAGTCAACATTATCTGTGCTCAACAGTAACAATATACCAAAGATTTTATAGTGATTTTCCTATGCAGATTTGAAACTGCTTTAGCAAAGACTGAGAAATCGGTTTTAGGCCATTGGCACAAAGAACAGCCATACACAAAAGGTAAGGCTGAGATTTTCTAATTTAACCCCACCCTGTCAGGGCCTCATAGCCAAGATGCACAACCCTGAGTAGTTCCTTTGCTGTGAGTCAGAATCAATGTCTTCCACTGGAGTTATTTTACTCTCTTATAGGTATGACTTAGATGTGAATGATTCCTAGCGAGACCAGTCAGCATATACTTTATATCCTTCAATGTATGCTTTCACGTGTCAGGAAAATTAAAAAGGGTTATAAGCCAGAACTGTACTTTAAACACAATAAACAAGAAGGGGAACACAGTGGTTTACAAAAAACTTACTTCAAACTATGTAGAATTATGCAAAATCACAGTAATCCTTATCATCCCCTATTGCTGTAGGAAGCCTCCTCACTGAAAATGTGACTGCATGGGAAGAAGCCTCTGGATAACGCTTTAGACACTCAAGGATTGCCAGACTCCAGCTCTTGAAGCTCCCTGGGGCTGGGGGTTTAGGTGAGGACTCCACACTTGGATCGAGGCCCAGGATATGCTTGTTTTCTCTTCTGCAGTAGTGAGTCAGATCAGATCCGATTCGCAGGCTCAGCCTCCTGCTAGGCAGTAAAAACACCGCTCTCCTTTTGGGTATAGTTTCCAGCTCCAAAATAAACATTGAAAGCAGCCAAACTATGGTCAAAAAACATCTAGAGTGAGCACCCTGGGTTGCAAGGGGGATGTCAAGGGGCTGTCGCTTCAGACAGTGCACCCTGCCGAAACTTCTCATATGACCTTCAGCACACAGACAGGTCTCTGCTCCTGTCAAACCCAGGAGAAATGTTTGTACATTTCAGTTAATCGTGAAGCTTGGCAGTGGAGCAGCAGAAAATGACTGCAAAGCACAAAAACATCAGAGAGCTGTAGAGTGGCCTGCAAACTGAGCAAGTTTAGGGGGTCTGAATTCAACACATCCAGGCCCAATTCAGAAGAAACCCTGCTAATTAACCAACCTAATGCCCTGAATTATATCCCCAAAAAAATCACAAAGTTGGATGGCAATGTTATTTTTATTTTTAGGGGAAATGAGTCTGAAGAATACAGCCTTATTTTGTCCCCTGGATAATTTGTGTGCTTTGTCAGACTTGCCACACAGTCCTGCCCTCTAGAGCTCTTTAAAATAACACACCTTCTTGTGGTAACTTGAAAGGTAATTTGCAAATCCCAGGGGAAACACTCCTTCTTTGGCACAGGGACTCTCAAAAATCATCTGTCACTTGGAGCTTCCAGGCTATACCTCCCATCCTGTAAGGCCCCTAGAGAAGGCTATGCTGTGTTAATGAGAATATCAAGGTAATTGCACTGCAAAAGCCAAATGTCTTGTTTTGAGCTATGTTTTCTCTGAGGTGAGTATCCAGATGAGATATTCAGTCCCAAGAGAGTTCATTCCCAGCACAGCTCACAGGCTTCACTGGAAGCACAGTCTTTGGTCCTGGTACGCAGAGTAGATGCCTTTTTTGTGTCCACGGACCATAGAGAACTTAGTGATTTCTTTAACAGTGAAGGAAAGTTGACATGTAAACCACAAAGGGCTGCTTTTTTTTAGTGAATGCTCCATGGACTTAATCAGACTCTGGGTTTGTCCATAACAAGTTCAATAGTTGCTATTTGCTCTTAGATCCTCAGCTTCATTAAATGTAAAAGTTTCAGCTTTTGCCAGCAGTTAGTTGCATCTAGATCTATAAAGGCTGTTCTGTCTCTCTAAGATGAGACATAAAACTGAGGCCTTGACCATCTGTGGTCATTAAAGATCCCATGGCATGCTTCAAAAGGTGAAGATGGTAGCTTTCGTCTCAGGACCAAATTCTATTCTGAGTAACTAAATTCCTTCCACCCTAAAAATCACCTCCAGCTTTTAACATAAGATACAGTGTTTTCTTAAGTTTTCATAATAGAGTGAGGGACTGCTGGCTGATGGCCACACTCTACCCCAGAAATTATAGTGTTATAATAACAGTGGATTACATGAAGTGTGCAGATACATGTTTGTCCTGTTGGTCACAACACGACACAGAACAAGCCTGTCTCAGCAGAGTAACATACACACACACATGAAAGCACATAGCCCAGAACTGCAAGGTTTTAATTTTTACTTACGAAATTAAAAATCTGGTATCTTACAGATCCTGAGCCTTTGCTGATCAATAGAGAAGCAAATTCCACTGGAAAAGAGAGAAGGTTGGCTGCAAAGGAAGAGTCATTCCTCCCATGTCTGGAAGCTAAAAACAGTGTGTAAAACCAGAATAAATTATCTACCATTACACTGGTGAAGTGTTTTTAATTTACTGCCCTGCTGGATGCATGTGGTGGAGCATATACATGAGAAAAATAAGGAGGACTGTGTTTATCTTGAATGTGCTTTGTGTCCCATAATGCAATACATTGCACGTTTAACATCCTGTCAGAAAGGTAGAATGGAAGATGGATTAATTGTAGCACTGCATGCTGGACATTGCTTAGAGCACAGACCTCTCAATAAAAAAACCTTACTAAAGCTGTGAAGTTACTGCCTGCTCTTCTGTCTGCTTTTGTGGAGAGTGGAACCGTAGATCTAACCACTGGAAATACGTTTTCTATAAACTTCAGTTATTCGTAATACAATAATCCTTCATATGGGCTATAAACTTTTGGTTCATCTCTCTTCCAAATTGCAAGATTGAAGTGAAACTTGGCAGTATTCTGTTTGTTGAAATGAAAGGCCCTAGGTCAGATTCTGATCTCCCGTTGGCCTTATACCTGTGAACCGACATTGATGGTGTAAATTTTTACTTACTCAAGCATAAGCAATGACAGAATCAGACCCTGCATATGCTTTTTATCTAAAGCTGTGTTCCAGATGTGTTTATGTAGCCTGTTTTCAATAAAATGTGTGCATTTTAAGATGTAAATGGATTTTTCTTTAATTATAACCATATGGACTGTTATTAAATTTTCATTTTAAAAGTGCAGATATGCTAGCCCAGCCATACTGAAGTATCACAATGGGCTCACTTGACCAGTGCAGCTTTCACACAGCACCCAAGCAAATGCAAGGCTCTTAAAGCTGGGAAAGACAGGGAAAAATGTGAGATGATATAAAAGTGTGTGTGAAAAACTGTGACTTCTTGATTTTCCTGATATTAGAGTGCCACATTGTTGGGGTGGATGAAGGTAGCCCCCGGTTGTGGGCAGACACCTGAGTCTGAGAAACCCAGATACACTGGGAAAAGCCTCCCACCTGTCTTTGACTTGGACTAAGCCAGCTGTAACCTGACCCTGCCTACCTGGGCAGACCTCTGACCCCACCCCTCTCTCCATCCTACTGTACTGACCCTGTATCTTTCCCCATCCCCCTGGTTTGTACGGTATATAAAGCCCAGGCCACGTTGGCCGGCGCTCTCTTTCATCCCTGGCTGCCCTTCAGTGACAGAAATAAAGCCTTGCTGGAATTCGCCATAGGAGAGGGCCCTCCACTCCTTGCCTCTGACTGTGCGTGAGCTATCCGGTATGCGTGGGTGAGAATTCAGTGCCCTCCCAGGCATGGGTGGGTGGAAGCGGGCCTGCTTCTGTGCATAGGACATAGCCGGCCTTCTCTGTCTCCCCACGGCGGGACAGAGAAGTAGCCTGCACAGCACTTGCCCCTTCCCCCACCAAACCCCATGAGATGCACCCCCCAGAAATATACACCACATCCCATGGAGGTATTTGCCTCTCCTCTTTTCAGGAGGAGGAAAAAATAAGTGCAAAGCTGGTTCAGTATATTCCTTCAAGCTGAGTTATCACTACTACTGTGTCCCTTTTTGTCTGCCTTTGCTACAAGCCAGCAGCCCTGCTCAGTGCTTGGCTTCTTTACAGGTTCAGGCTGTGGCTGGGTCTTGAATCCAATAAGCCCCCAAAATCAGTTACATGGCTGGATTGCTGTGTTAGGAGAATCTGTGACTATCTGGGTGGGGGCAGGCCTGGAATGAACATATTCCTTCCCCCCAGTTTGTGCCTCTGTGCTGTGATACCACACTCTGAGGCTCCAGGAAGGAAAGGTCAGCCTGCTGCTGCCCCCAGAATGGCTTTGTGTTCAACATCAGCAGCCGTGCCTGAGGGGACAAGACCTCCCTGATTCTCGTGCCTGATGGTGCCCATTCCCGAGGTTCCCGTACCCCACACAGCTCTTTGTGCATCTCCACATCTAAGGGCTGCTTCCCAGCCCAGACTGGGGGATTGATTTTTCCAACAACGTAAAGGTAGGGGCAAGTTAAAAAATTTTGATTGATGGATTTTCCATTTTAAAAAAAGAGACAGATTTGTTAATTAATAAATGTTTAAGAGAAAGATGTCAGTTTTGATGGAGTTTTTAGTTTAATCTTCCTGAAATGAAGCATTTCAGTAAGGTAAAAGAAAATTCACTCAGAAAACTTCTTTTAATTACACATCTACAGATCCATGAAATAGGTGACTGGTATAATCATTATGCTTATGCTTTCCCATAGCACATTTTGACATTATTAAATGGAAGGTTTTCCATTACTGTTCCATAAGACTTTTTTTATTTATTATATTTGTGTGTGTGTTTTGTTTGTCTATTTGGAACAAGTATTTTCAAATGAAATTGATTCTGAAAGTGAATTTTTTCTGCCAAACCCGATAATGATTCTAAGTTCAGTCATGCTTCCGTGCTGTAAGGATGCTTTTTTCACTGCACAACTGGAGAACACAGACTGTGCTTCTCTCCTACTATCATTATTATTTCCTCACCCTTTAATTTCCACATCCTGGGTACGTTGGATACTTATGTTTAACTCACGTCTTTTTCAGAATACAGCTGCCAAGTGGTGGGGAAGTTCAGTCTTCTCAGACTTGGACAAGTTAAGAATGTTTTTTCTCCTGGATTCAACTGTTGAGGACTCCTGGGTCGTGTTCAGCTGTGTCCCAGTAATACATGGTAAAAGAAGGATACTTGTACAGAACAACCACAACAGTCAGTGTGTTCCTGTGCTCTCTTGCAGAGGGAAGAGTTTGATAAATGGAAAAAATGTCTGTTCCTGGCAGTGGAGAACAGACTCCTTCACTGTAAGGCTCAGGCTTTCCCCAGACCTTCCCAGGGCTGCAGTCATGAATGCTTGGTTTGGCTGCACTGTGGTGTGTTATGAAGATGTGAAAAGTGAGCTAGATGGCTGAGCTGCCCCATCTGCATTTTTTTTTCATTTTAAAATTTAATAAAACCCCATGTGGTTACAATTGGAAAAAAAAAAATCCATTAATGTTCCCAAAATGCTTCATATTGAAAGCAAAATGTATATTAACTTCCCATCCCCCATCTCTAGTGAACAATAAGATATACTTTTTCATTGAATCAGTGAAAATCATTAAATAACTTATTACATCATCAACCCAAACCATGTACTTTTACTTACTTTTCTAAAGACTAACAAATGAAGTTAGCATATCAATGTTTTTATATGCATCAGGGAAGAAAGGGTGGGGCATGTGAATGTGGAATCTAAACAGAGATTCTTTCATATTTTTATATATTTTAAATAGGGGTAGGTGTTTCTGTCTGGAGACCATATGTTTGGGGTTTTTTTTAAACAATCTGTATGTGTGTAAAAAATAAAAAAAATTAAGTGGTATGGACAGCTACAGTGTGGGCTATGGAGTTCTGGTGAGGTGATCTGGATGTGAAGAGATGTCCAGATGAAAAATCCTTTTCCTTCAGGCACATTTTCCATTCTTTGGATCTTATCTGAGCAGCACCAGTTCACAAAGCCCTGGATGTGCTTTCTGTGGAACAGCAGCAGTGTGGAATTACCATCAAGGGGCTTGTCAGTGTCAGTCTGGCTGATGGTATGGGGGGAAAGGCTCATGGGCAGTTTAATGGCACCAGTGCTCTGCATGCAGAGACATTGAGGCTTTGCAGCAGCAGAAGAGATGAGTCCTTCAGCTCCAGAAACCAAAGGGCTGAGCATGGGAGGGGTTCTCTGCATCCTCTGCACTACCAGGGTGTAACACATACAGCAGGGCAGGTTTAATTCCACCCAGTCTGGGCAGAGATCAGTTTGCTACAGAAACAATATCCCTAGGAACAAAATGGCACTCCCAGCTACAGAAAAAAATGAGGCAGTCACCTTTGAAGTCATTCTCAAGCCTGCCCCACAATCAGGCTGTCTGGATGCACAGGACGTCATCAGGTTCATCTCCCAGCCTGGGAGAGTTGTGTGTCATCACCTCTGCAGTGCGCCTGAACCCCGACGAGGGCTCCTGAGCCTGTGTGTGCCATGGTGCAATGTGCAGTGCTGCTGCCAAAACACAAGGCCAGCTGGTTTATTCATTTTACACACTGCAAAAATGTTATTAAACTGCACCACACAGATAAGTACTAGAAAAATTGCTAGGTTATTTTTTCCACATAAAATTAGCCAATTTGCTGGTGTATGTAATTGTAAAGAATGCAAAGCATCCCATTCAAGTGATTAACCTCTTAGTTAATAAAGGCAACAATTGCTTGTGTATAAATAATATAATAAAAGGAACATTCATATCAAAGTAATATAGCTCATACTATCCTGTTTCTCTCCTTAATTAGTAAATAATTAATCAAATTCTGCAATGAATTGTGCTCCCACCCACATTTCTTCATCCAATTATCGTGAAATAGGAAAGTAGGAGCCTTCCTTCTTTGAAAAGGATGTGATAATGAAATTGTTCAATAGCTCTTCTCAGCCCTCTGCTAGTCTGAATTAGTACCTTCTTGGGCATACTGTTTATTTTGTTCATTTCTTCCCTGATTCACTACTTTTTTTTCTTTTTAATTGAAGGTATCTTCTATGTTAAATGTAATTTTACACTGACACACTTTAAAAGAAGCACATTCACCATGGTTTGTTTTCAGCAGACACAAACGAAATTAATTCTACGGCACAGATTAATGGCAGTGTTTGCTTGCCAAAGTGGTCCTTCATGCTTTAGATTGTATCACACAAGAAAAATTAAAAGAATGTTATAAAATACTAGATAAAAAAGACGATGCATAAGCAAGCATTTATAAGATCTCAAACCCAGAATTCAGACTGTCCTTGAATGAATGTCATGTTTAAATTAGATTCTTTGTTACCTGTTCAAATTCTGTTTCTTCCATTGGATCTTTGCAAGACTGAGTCTCTGAAAGACTGAACAACTATCCAGTGTTGTCTTTCAGCTGTTTGGTGTGTGGTCATGTGTTTCATGTATTCCACAACATTCAAGTCCAGCTCAGAAGACAGAATTCTTCACCTCTTTGTGGACATGTTTATGGTACACCTCACTGTAGAACTGGATGGCCTCAAACAGTAAGGAAGAATATTTTCACAACACTGATATAAAATAAAGACAGACGGTTGTCTGTGTTTTATAAATGGTGAACTAAGGCCTACAGAAATAAACATACAAAGTATTCAAGAATTTCAAGTCCAGAATTTGAGGCACCAAGAATCTGAGCTTTCAGAACAACCCATGTGCATCTGTGCGTATGAACACACCTGACTCTTTTATATACAGTGTGTGCATAGGAGAGTACATACACATGTATTACATAAAGCACAGCATTTATTTAAAGGACTGCCCCTATCAGGGTCCTCAACCGCTCTGAGTGTTCCGATATTTCCAATGAGACAACAAAACAAAAGTCCCATGAGAACAACTATCACTGAGCCGGGCTTCTGTTGCCTTGCAGGGAGTCCACTGTGATTGTGGGAGGATAGAGCTCCCAGGATCTTCCATTGAGTCTCTACCCAGCTCCAATCTATCCATGCCAGGAATTTGAAAACTTTGAGAAAATCCTGGTTGATCTTTGT
Organism: Pomatostomus ruficeps; assembly: GCA_013400735.1. Lineage (NCBI taxonomy): Eukaryota > Metazoa > Chordata > Aves > Passeriformes > Timaliidae > Pomatostomus > Pomatostomus ruficeps. The sequence goes on along the minus strand of VYZT01029941.1, from coordinate 37,916 downwards.
GTGGACCATGCCTAATGGGAACCAGAGCTTAAGACATGAAGCTCTTAAAATCTAACACTTCAGAAGCTTGATGCTTCATGTTTTGAAGCATTTGCCTGGTAAATCACCTCCTTCTGGAAAGGTCACACTGTGCCAAATATCAGATCCCTGTTTTGAAGCATAAGGCCTTCAGAAGCCTCAAAGATAAGACTACCAGAATTTTAAATTTGAGAAGAACAATACCCTTATTTGTTTTCTAAGACAGATTGGAAAATAGCTGAAAAAATTTGGCGAAAAGGATTTTTAAAACCAGTCAGCTTGGGTAGATACCTGGTATTGAGAACTTCAGCAAAAATGTCTGGGTAGGGTAAGTTAATAAACAGGCACTTTTGTTTTATATACACTATATACTATATAACATGTGAGGCCACCAGCTTTGCTTATTATAAGGTCATTATGAAAAGTATATTTAGGGAGCTATATTACTATTTGCTTTATTTTTCCATGTGGGAAGGTAAATTTCACTATAGAAATAAAATGATGAAAAAGTGTTAGCTAGTTTGTGTTGTTGTTGCTTTTTCACCTTTTTGTGTAAGCATGCTAGTACTTAATGCATTATAAGTAATTCTTGGAGCATTATGAAACAGATTTTTTTCCACAATCTGCTTCAATTTACCTAGTAGGGATATAATTACTAGTGAATATTGATACTCAAACCTGTTCTTGAAGATTCTGAGACTACCATCTTGCATGATTTAAATACAAAAGCCCCTGCAAGGATTGGAAGAGACAGACTGTCCTCTTCACTCTCTCTGTGGTGTCAGCTTTATTTTTTCTTGTTTTAAAAAGGAATCTCTTACTGTTATGATAGGAAAGAAAATCTGAAAAATATGACCTCCAAGTGTCAGTGGTATCCACCTGAACAAATAGCCAAACACCCTGAACTTCCACACTCAGACTGCTGAGTTCAAAGGCTGCTAAATCAGATGCCACTTGTGTGGTTTTTTTTAAATGAAGTTTTTATTGCTCCTTAAAGCAAAGGTCTCCTCTTACAAAGATCTGTGCTATCTACATTGGTTGACTATTCTCTTGGATAATCTTTAATTGTAGCACAGAGATGCTGAAGTGAGGAATTAAAAAGAGTCAGATGTCCGTGGCTGATGACGTGAGTCCAGAAGCAGGCACTCCTAGAAGGGCACACAAATGCATTTTGAGAAAATCAAATGTGTGGTTAATACTGAGGGCTCCTTGTGAGGAAAACCAGACTTAGCTTTCCTCTAGCTATGGAGGTGTGGATCTCTGTTTTGAAGGCATCAGCTTCTAATCTATTCTTTTTGTAAAGGCTGCGAGTAACTTTTCCAGTATGGAAGACTGCGTCTCCATTTTTCAGCAATTTTGATGACACAAGCTGGTAGATGGTAGAGGATTTTATCCTGTTTTGGTTTTTTTTTCTGTTGGCTTTCAGGCAAAGATCATTTTAATCACAAAGCAGTGCTCAGTCTCCTGGGACAAAGGCAATGACAGTTTCCATGATTCTGTGTATTTCTTGTAAGCAGAATCAGGCTTGGAGTGAAGGTGTTATCCTCTGAACCATCAACTCTTTGAAATAATCAGTTACCCTGGTTTTCCCACATAAAGTTAAATGGCACCATTAAAATGGAAGCACAGATAAAATGGAAGCTTTCAAAATACCAAATGACATAGTGAAAGACTTGCTACATTTTCTTAATATGAGAGGAAAAAATGTTAAAGACTGTTTTTTAATGAGCATATAACTCCCCCCCCCCAAATAGCTGGATCTAAAGCCCGATAAATCAAATATTACTCACCAGACAACGAAAAGCTTTAGTCAAAGGAATTTAAAGGTGTGTTAATTAGTCAAAAGAGAGAATCCATACAGTCTTGTAAATATTATAGGAGAAATCTATTAACTTGAGTGAGCAAATATTAATTGAAAACATTGTGTAAGAGCTCCAGAGTTCACAGAAAGTGCATTTTGCTTGCTATTAAAGCCTGTGTATATGCAAATTCAGTAGCTAGCAGATTAGCTTGCACTCTGCTACAGTGCCTGGCTGCGAATAACTGAAAAACAACCTCACAAGTTGGCTGCATATCTACCAGCAAAGCTGTTACCTGCTGTCTGGGCATGAAGTGTAAAATAACAGGCAAGGGGCTGCTGGGCTTCAGTGGCAGCATAGAGAGGCTCCACTAAACACCGAGGGAAGGTCTTCTGAGACAAATTTCCTTTCTTCCGCCTTTCTCAGGAAAGAGGCTGTGTCAAGATGCTGAGGTCTTGTGCCAGAGTTTGGCTCCTTTCTAGAGTCTGGTTCACACACTCTCGGATTTCTTTCCTTCAGGAGCTGGAGCATGAGGGATCTCAGCCGGGGTGAGCACCTGACTATGGGAGCTCACAAGCCCTCCTGGGTGCTTCTCAGATAAGACTTAGGTGGCTACCAAGGAAAGTAGCCTCTTATCCATGCTCGTTTCACCAATGGCATCTCTAGGGAGCTGAAGGTGTCCCTCAGGTTATCATCTTTTCCCCATTCACAAAGTATTTGCTGCCTTGCTTCTGTTTTGAATGAGTCAGAACAGCCTTTGCCAGTTAAGGGTGAGGAATAAACAAACAGTCAATCCCAATCATTAATTCTAAACCTTCCTTTGGCCCACCCTGTGTCCCTGTGCCATCCTTACCTCCCACTGCCTCTGTTTCCTTGCCCCTAAACAGCAGATACTAGCCTTTGCTATCTTGCAAGGGACTCCCGGGGGTTGGCAGACAGCAGGCAGCTCCACAAGAGACAAGTTCTAGCAGTACACAAGGAGATGTCTGGATGCCTTTCTGAAGCAAAATTCACCCAACAGTCCCCTGTAGCCCTGCAGTAACTTGTCAGAGTGTCTGAGCTTGAAGGGCTGGGTTCAGCTAAACTGCAATGACCGAGTCACCAGCGTGGTGCCTGTGAGGTGTCCGGGAAGCCAGTGCAGGGAGAAGAGCCTTAGGGAGCCATTCAGATCTCAGTAGACCTGATATGGCTTCTGAAGGAGCCACTCTCTGGCTCTTATTTCTTGCCTGTACAGACCCCAAGATACCTGCACTCCTAAATTTGTGGCCTCATGTTAACTAGGCTTAATAAGAATTCCTCCTTCTCCCCAGTCAGCTGAGCCCTCCAGTGGCAACCTTGAAGCTCAGGAGTGACCAAACACTAGTTTCCCTATATTATCAGAGCAATAGCAGTCCTATTCATAGGGCTTTTTTAAACCTCTCACTCTTCCTGTAAAGGCAGAAGCTCCTCCTCCCCTTGTGCCCACCAGAATGTGCCTCTGCAGCACCGGGTTTGTTGGTGGCTGGAAACGAATGGCCCTGGCTGCACCAATGGCCCTGCTGTGATCATCATGTCTGTGTGTGCACATGTGTTTCTGGAAGCACTTTAAATGCTCCTTGCTTATCAGACTAAACCAAGTGGCTGAAAAGGGAGGACAACATCACAGCTTTTCCACTCCAGTGACTTCAGTATTAAATTGTGTTTCCTCTACTTTCCCCAGCACTGAGGTATGCATACCAGGTCTCCAGACAAATCAAATGGCTGAATAGGCAGGTAAAATCCTGGCTTTACTGCTGGACCAGCATCAAATTTCCCCATCTTTACTGGGCCAACCAGTGAGTACGAAGGCTGTGCTCCTCCCAGATCCTGGCCTGGGTAGGAGCCAGCATCATGTATGGTGTAAATTATAGCAACCCCAAGCCACACTGCAGCTTGGGGTTGCTATAATTTATGGCTCAAATGCCATATTCATGTGAAGCAATGACCAGCCGAAGACCAGGTCATACACCCATGTATGATCTTAACTCCTAGGCCTCAGAAAAGGTCTGCCTAGGTTGTTGTATAGGACTTATTCCACTCATGGATATAACCAGTAAGGGGCAGTAGGAAGATAATTTTGATGATGTCATTTTGATGATGACATACAGCAAGTAAGATCTTCCACAGCCTAGGAGGAAGGCCGTAGTGCTTGTAATTCAGAACCGATCTGAGATATGCTCTCGAGCTTGAGGTACCTTTTGTGCTGTGCACAGTGTCCTCCTCCAAGGATTCTCTTTTGGGAGTATGTACCCATCAGCCTCCCTCCAATATCAGCCCTTTGCCCTCCATCAGACATGCTGCACGTGTGAGCATGTGACCATGTATCTGATGTTATTTCTTTCAAATTTCCCAAGTTCAGAACAGGGACTACTCAAACAGCTGAATCCAGGGAATGTTGAGAGCACATCTTAGTTATCCTGGAACTGATTCAAACTTCTGAAGAAGCACTATGCTGGGTTGTCTGAGATCCAGACCTGGTTTCACAATCACCACCCTTCTTACTACATTTATCCATCAGAAAATAGAAGGTGTTAAAGTTTGGTACAGTCATAAACACATCATTGCCATTGGAAAATTGTGCTGGCAGTTTCTTTTATACCCAGCCAAATATACAGAAATGGAAAGGTCAGCTATGCAGGCACTGGGTTTACATATGTGCATTAATTACAACACAGTTGCCTTTTGTCATTTATTTAATCTGCTCTGTGTATTAATTTGAATGAGAAGAGAGAGGAACCATGAAAAGACAGAAAAGGGAAGCCAGGACAGTCTATGAATGGGACTGATCCTCCCTTTCTGGGCCACACACTGGAAAATATTCGAAACTAGCCAATTGCAGGGAATGGGAAAAGCAAAGAGAAACGTATCTCATGTCAGCTACAGCTTTTTCTATACGCCTTTCAGAGGTGTGCTGCAGAGGCACTGGAATAGTTTAGTGGGCTCAGCTTCTTGGTGAACCACTAAAATGGGGATTTTCCCAAGCATGATCTGTGTGTTCAGGCACTCTGGTATGTTAGCTTATTCTGAAGTATAGAGCCATGGTCTTGATTTTAATTAGTCAAACAAATTTTTCTTTAAACACAATGACACACATGCACTTATTGGGGATACCTGCCCTCAGTTAATACTGGAAACTGCGAGAAAGAATCCTGAACAATGTAATCAGGAAATTCAGAACATCAATTTGCATTCATGGGTGGATTGAACACTTTTGGCTATGATAGTGTCTGAAAAACAGCATAATGTAAAATGTGGTTAATAGACTGAATACAACTTTCATTATTATAGCTTGCACACTATTCCTCTCACAGATATATTGTAACTGTGTATTTACCTGACAATGTAGCGTCCAGGTACCTTAGGCAAAAGGACTTCCACTGTAAAAGATGCACCACAAGAGTTATCAAAACCTGATTATTCTCTTCCCAGAAAAAGAGAGATGAATACTGTGGAAGAATTGCAGAATAGGACACAACTTCCCCAGGGAACATGAGGTAATGAGCATGAGCACTGCAATCAGACTCACCAAGATTGAGTCACCAAAGCCTCCCAGCTAGGCCAACCTCCTTCTTCAGCTTCACGTAGTCTTTCATGGTGTTGAGTTGTGGGAGTCCCCATTGCATCCATCTAGTTAAACTCTTTTGGCCACAGGAGTTTTGTTCAAGTAAGGAGAGCTTTCTGCTGTGCTGTGGCTCCCCCAAACGCCTGAGCCAGGGACTTCCAGGATTGTCCAAAAAATCACAGTACTGTGTAAGAGAAAAGAACTGTGATTAATAATTTTAACTTAAAAACTTACATCCTCAGATGATTAATACAAAGTGAATTCTCCATGGTTTATAAAATATATTTCATTATATACATATGAAAAATAAGTTACATAGAATAAGCTGTATAGCTAGCACTCTACCAGAAGGGCTTTCCCTTTCTGGTCTTTTAGGGTGGATTGCCTGACAAAATGGCTTTGCTGACTGCTTAGGTAGTCATTTCATAGGAAGGCTCTGTCATTTGGTATATACTGGACACTAGTATTGACTTCTAGGAATATGAAAGAAAAGTGGCAATGAGCTAGAACCTCATTGACAAGTAGTTCAGCAGACCTTCTTCCTGAAACTGTTCTCATCTCTTTCAAACTACTCTGCAAGAACCCCAGGTAAAACATCAAGTCCAGAGTGAATACAAATTGGGCTGTGCATTTGTAGTGGTCTGGTCCAGACCAAATTAGCATGGATTTTCTTTAATCCTTTGATCTGTGTTGCCATGCAGGGGGGCAGGCATTTACCATAAGATAAGTGGGCTATCATATTAAAGTTTTCCTTGTGCTCTTCATGGGTGTAGTAGGTTCAGTTCACTGCAGAGCCCCACAAGAACTGCACTGATCTCAATCTAACAGGACGTGCTTAGTCAGTGAGCTACATTTTAGTTTCCCCCTGGTGGGATTCCTGCAGCCCCCAAAACAATACTAACTGTATGTACAGAAGCAATAACATGATGCCTCTACCCTGCTCTCTGTAGGTTGCAATTATCTATATGCTCTATACCTTGCTAGTCTTCTTTTAGTTAGCGTATTTAGTATGCTTTTAAGTGATGGGCTGAATCCTGATTAGATACTTCCTTGTGTATTATCACAAGCAGATGTGGGGTAGTTGAGAGTTTCTTGAAGTAACTGATTAGTAACTTGATGCAAAATTAAGTAACCATACAAGAAACTATTATTTAGCTGCAAAAGCATGACTAAATAACAAGGAAGGATTTGGACCTTGCATGCCTCCCTTACCTGCTGCTAGCAGAGTGATGTGTCAGAAGCAGGTAGCAGCACTGTGATGCCAATACATCTTAATATGCTGTTCACATTCCATTGCAACATGTCACATTTGATATGGCATAATGTAATGTGACTAATTTAATCAGATGTGAAATGCACTACAGCAATGCATCAAGTCTGAAAATTTGGAAAAAAAAAGTTGGAGGAAAAAGTAAAGGTTTCTCCAATCCATGGTTGGATTATTTTTCTCAGCTGGAGGGCTTCATTTTCTGAGCTTGGCCTTTTCTATTCTGACCTTCCAGCCAAGGGCATGTGTCAGGAGGCTTATATTTCCCAAAGGCAGTGACACAGTCTATTAGGTCATATGAGCTGGATCATCAAGCCTTTGTCCACCTCAACTTCTGGGCCACCATTCCTTACCCACCCCCACATCCCCCAGCACTAACTCATGATACGATGCCCTTGCCTTTGACAGGTCAGCAGGGAAAGAAACATTTTATTGCTGAACACGTACATAGCACAGCCCAGAAACGAAGCGAGGTTTCTGTGGTCTGGTGCTAGTCATTTAGTAAGTCTGCATTTAATTAGCTACTTCTGAAGTATGACAAGGAGAAAACAACATTTACCAGTGCAGTTGCGTTTCTAACCCAGGGCTTAGCATTGTTTTGTTTTAAGGTGATGATTATGATCATAAATATCTAAAGAGCCCAGGTCCACAGGAAGCTCATCAAGCTTTCAGTGCTTTTGGAAAGCATACCCACACTCATCCACTCTGGACTATCTCTTAGCCTGGGGGTCTGTGGATGGACAGGCTGCCATGCACAGACATGAGCAGCTTTATCCTTTCAAACGCCAAGTGACAAGTGACTCGGAGATGACTCTTTGTTTGGTTTAGTCCTTTATTTTAGAGCTGCCTCTTCTCTTTGTACATTGCCAGGGGTACGGAAGGCAGTGAAAATAGTATTTTGCCTTTTCTTCACTAGAGGCCTGAGGGTTTTTTTGGTTATGTGTTGTGGTCCTCAAAGAGTTGTGAAAGGGTCTCAGAGGATCAGAGGAATTCACAAAGTGCTAGAAGATGCCTAGGAAACACTTAAGCTAGTGAAAGTCTATGAGCT